>PVHY01002601.1:0-123398 GCA_004024945.1 Uropsilus gracilis | reverse complement strand
CCCTCTTCCTTCCCCTGTATAATAAACCTATCTTTCGAATATAATAATGCCTCTGTCTGGTGGAGAAACTTGTTCCATATTGCTGAAAGAGGAGCTCTGATGAAATTTTTCCTAGAGGTAACCCAAGGACCCCTCTCTCTGAATCCAACACCTCTGCGAAGTCAACTTTACTTATACCAGTTTCAGTTTGTCCACCAGGAATCAAAAATTCGTAATCTGGGGACAAATCTCCCATTAATTAGCTTGAACTTGCAGAGGAGGTAGGCTGAGGAGAGGTGTGGAGTTGTCATTTACAAAGTTAAGGAAGAGAAAAAGGCTTTAGAGGTGGGCGTGGTGGAAGTGTCAACTCAGGAGGCCAGGCGGTGACCATGAAAGGGTCCCTTGTTGGATGATTTATAGTTCATTCTTCCACCTGCTTCTTCATTTATGACCAAGATTTTTTTTTTAATCTACACCATTTCTTGGGGACGTTTCTTCCACCAAAAAGAGATCGGCAAGCAGGTTCAGCCTCACCACGTGTGAATATAGCTCCTCAGATCTCCACATGTACATTTCAATTTATATTTGTAGTGATACCCACAGACTATTTAATCTCGGGGATGGAGCGGCCGCGGGTCCCGCCACCCGACACGAAGAACGCTTCTGCCACCTGGTGGACGCTCTGAGGAACTCAAAGGATGTTTCCGCAGGGAGCGGGGGCGTTGGATGAATTTCGGTTCAAATTTATTCCAACAGTTGAGAATTTAGCCAAGTATTAAACAGATTAATTTTTGCCTTTGTGAAGGTTTGCGTGCCTTTGATCACTCAGTCGTTTAAATGGACTCAACGTGCTTGTTTCCGATTTGGCCTTGAAGTCTTGGCGCGGCGCCTGGCTCTGAGTGGCCCAGCCTCGCTGCCTCCAGCTTGGGTTCCTCAGTTTTGGCAGGGGTTCCCTTCCCCCTGATGGAGGGTTTGCAAAGGAAAAAAAAAAAAAAAACCCCAAAAAAACCACATTATGCCTGAAATTCTGCCAGGAGACATCAGCGTATTTCCAGACTGCCATCTATCGTGTAACTGGCTGAAGATTTAAAATTTCAAAGGGAAAGAAAGGAGAAAACAAAACTCCCTGCACCTGTTCAGAAGGAAATTTACCTTTTCATGTGATATCATGTGATAAGTTTCTATTCAGTCAGCGAATTTCAAATTTTATGTATTAGGGTTTACAAGTTGGGTTGTAAACCCTCCGGAGGAACTTTACTGTGTTAAGTTCAACTTGCTTCCAAAGTCACCTACCCACCCTTCAAAATTAGGCCAGAACTTTTCCAGGGGTTTCGGGCACCAGCTTCCCCCAGACAGCTGAGCGCTGCACCGCTTTTGGGCATCCCCGAGGTCATTCAGCTGCTCTACTATCTTTAGAGTCTTGTGTCATCCCACACAGAGCTCTTTTCAGACCTAGTCGACATTCTGATGTTGTTCTGTGGCTGGTGGGGTCAGAGAGTATAATGTGGCAATTCAGTATTTGTCCTGGAGCAGAAAGAGGCCATTCTGTGCAATGTTAAGGACTGGTCTGGGAGTGGAGGAGAAAACACCCAAGTCTTGTGGGATCAGGATTTGCCTAGGCCAGGTGGGGCATGGGGTAGGAAGGACCCCAGGAACGCCCTCTTGGCGCACTTGCGAGCTGCTGAAACAGAATTTATTGAGGTCAACTGCAGTTTGCTTAAATTATCCAATCTTTGTTTTGATGGTATGTTGGGAAGTTAAAATCTATGCTGGCTTTTCCCTCTTTATCTTTTTCTTTGACACCTTTCTGTATGTGGTCCAGTTTTTAAAAGTCAACTTGTGGCCATTACAGCAAGAATAAAAGAGGATTCAAAAAAAAGAGGGGGGGGTAAGATATTGGGTCTACGCCATTAGATATTTTATACCTAGAGCAGCCTTTCATCTCAGAGCTACTTTAAAGCTGGGTCCTCAGAAAATTGATGAAAATAAATAGTATGTTTTTGTGAACATGGGTAACATGTTAACTGTCTACTTTTTAGGAAAAAAAAAGAAGCGATGGTTATAATTTGTTCTTGTCAACTCATGCCATTTGTCACCATTATTGACAAGTAACAATAATAATGATAGATCCACCTCTCACCATGTTTCTCAGATTTGGAAACTTGGCATTCATTAACCGTTTCATCCAAACTGACTGTCCTACCCTAAATGAGTTGAACTACCCACCTGAGTTTTATTAATAGCCAACATTGTGATTATTTGCATGGGGCAGATGGAGAGGAAGTTGATCTTCTCCCAATGCAGATCCTGTCTGTTAAACAATTTAATATCATCAAAGGAGGGGGAGGGCATTGTGGGGAAGCACTTTGCTGAATGCCAGGACTTTTGGGTTGTAGTGCCTAGTTGTAATCTGCAACTCACCAATTGTAGTGGCCAGCCTCAGGGACCTCTTCAGCCTGAATTCCTCATTTGCAAAGTGGCTGGCATCATGATTTCTGTGGTCTCCATCACAGAATGCTGTAATTAGTCTTCACATTAGGATAAGCACACATGTATGTGGATATCTATGTCTATAAGCATTCTAATAAATTTATATTGTATTTGTATTTAAATAGAACTTGGGATGTTATATAGGTACTTAGCCATTTCTGTACCTATCTTTCCAGTTATTCAGCCCTCCCTTAAATGCACATATCATGTCAGTTTTCAAGTAGGGTTCTTGAGCAGTGGTACTGAAAGGGCTTCAGACAAAATTTTAGGTTTGATATATGGATAGACCTAATCAAATGATCATCCTGAGGAAAATTAGCTAGGTTAGAATTCATTATACTACTTTTAGAGATTCATATTGGGTGGTAGTAGTCCTGTAACCTTTTGTTTTTTAGGGTTACTACAGGTTTTCATTTGGAGATTGCACTTCTCAATTTCCAAATTTTTTAATCTCAATCTCTAGATCTTTTGACACACACACACACACACACACACACTCTTTGACACCTGTTTGCCAGGCACCTACTGAATGCTTTACATATTTCAAGTCCTCCAATTAATGTTAGAGGATAACAGGGTGGACTTGGGGCCTGGCAATTGGCTCCTCACTATTTGCTCTGCCCTCTCCCATGATATTTTGCTGTAATTCTTAGTTTCATCCTTCTGGTCAAAGTGACTAGTCATGAGTAAAGAGAGATTCAACTAAGAAAAATCCAGGATTTTTGTTAACTGATGCAGGGAGATCCACCTCTGTTTATTGAATATGAGTGAGAAAACATGAAATACTAGAAGCTTCTGGCTGCTACCTTGCCATCACAGTGCAGTAAGCCTCAGGATGATGCTGATGCTCCAAAGAACAGAGTATCAGTGGAAAGAAACTGAGCATTTCGAGACGTTATTGAGAGAAAAAAGCCCTCCCTACTACTGAATTTGTCAGCTCAATAAGTCAAAAAATTCCCTTATTTATTTGGGTTTTATGTTATCATCATAGCTGTCCTAAATGACACAGACAAGCATTCTTCCTATTTTATTGATGAAGAAAGGCTGAGAGTAACTGGTCACACTAAACCTTCAGGAAACCACCAAGGTTATATATAGCTCAGGAGGGTGAAACTTGGATTGGCACCAGACATAGGTGTACAATAACATCATTTAGCACAGGCAAAAGCTTTTTTTTAGTGACATATTTTATTATGAAAATGAATTTGGAAAAATATGCAGTATAATATTGATATTTATTGATACTATTTGATATTTTTATTTATATATAAGTTAGAAAACACTTGACCAATGTCACATCTGTTAAGTCAACTATTTGGTATAATTATATATATATATGATATATATATATAATTATATATATATATCATATATATGATGTATATATATATCATATATATATATATATATATATATATATATATATACATCATTCTCTACCCCAAGGTTCTCCTACCACCTTATCACATGCGAACAATCTTAATCTCTGGTACCCATACCTCCCCTGATTTTACCCTCCTTTCCCTCTCTTGCTCTATGCTTCAGTTCTGTTGACAGTTTAAAAAAATTCTTGTCCATTTGTTTGTTTGCTTTCCCTATATCCCTCATATAAATGAGACCATTCAGTACTTTTCTTTTTCTTTCTGGCTTATTTCCGCTAACATGATTCCTTCTAGCTCCATCTATTTTGCTGCGAATGATAGAAGTTTGTCTTTTTAGATTGATGAACAATATTTCATTGTGTACATCTAACACAACTTTCTTACCCATTCGTCTGTTTTGGAAAATTTGGGTTATTTCCATATTCTGGCTATTGTAAATAGTGCTGCATTAAACATCCAAGTACAGGTAAGACTGGCAAAATCTTACTACTGGCAAGAGACAAAGTACAGTAATTTCATCCTGATATTGGGCATTTCCTCACATTTTTCTTTCCTTGAGTGTCACGTTCAAAGATATTAATGATTCCTTCACCTTTTGCTGTCAGAATGCTTTCTGCTGCCCCTACAATTTGGTACCAAGAGAACTATTTCTGGGCAAAGTATGGCCATGTAGGCTGAGGCCTTGGGAAACCTCAGGAACCTTTAAGCTACCTTCATACTTATCGCCCCACCTTTTTAAACAAATGTATTTGTTTAAATTACCTTTTCATGAGCCTTGGCTGGAAAGTTAGGTTGCTTTGTTTTTTTTTTAGCACCAGAAGGTAAAGGTACAATCAGGCTTTGAATAAAACGCACAACCTGCATATTGCAGGTTACCCTTAGCCCAAATCTAGGACTGGAGCCTGCTTCTTGTCCTAGTCTTTTTCAGCTGCCCAAAGTGGGATCTGTCATGCTCAGGGCAGAAGGTGAGCACCGGGGCGAGGGCCTGCTGCTCTGCTTTGATTACCCAGGATTGCTTGGGGGCCTGGGAACCCTTGGTGGCAGCATCACTTTGCTGTCTGCCTTCAGTCTGGTTTAAACTCCCACTCTCCCAGAGGGTTTGTTTTCTGGAGTCCTGGTGTCCTTTACTGCCACCTAGCTGCCGTGAGGGGCCACCTTGCCCCGGAGAGAGGTTTGGACAACTGAAACCTTACAGAAGGAGTGGAATCTCTTGTGCTTTTTCCTTTTTCAAAAGGTTCATTTCTACATAAAACCTTGGGAGCAAAATGAAGCCTAGGTGGCGCACTCTGTTCAGCTTCCCTCAGCAATATGCAGGTTGTGCGTTTTATTCAAAGCCTGATTGTACTTTACCTTCTGGTGCTAAAAAAACAAAGCAACCTAACTTTCCAGCCAAGGCTCATGAAAAGAATTCAATCCTTTTAAAAAATACAGGGCAGTCAATCAATGACATCAAGCATGAAAATATCAAGAAATAGCAAAATAGAAAAGCCACTATAAGAAAAATAGCTAAGAACTGAAAATACTCGCTTCTGAACAGTTGCTAAATGTCCTGTAGAAATGGTAGTCTTCAGACATCAATTTATTTAACTGGGAAGAAGATTCGCTTTTTAGAAAAAACATCCTTTTCCTTTGATGGCAGCAAAGTTTGTTTGGGCCCATTGATTCTGTAGATAGTGTCAAAATTCTAATGTGTTCTATTTGCTTTGATCTTACTCTTAGCTTTGACAGCTGTAAATAAATTAATTGTGCTTTTTACATCACTAGCCTCTGTTGTTATCATTTACAGCCATTATCATGTTAATACAGAAGCTGCTGGGATCATGGGCTTTGGGCTCCCTCACCTGTCACCGGGTCCAAAGAGTGAATAGCTGTGTAAGTATGTACACCTGAGCCTAGAAGCAGGGATGAAAGTGCATAGCAGCAAGGCTGCTGCTACCAAGATGATGAGAGGTGTGATGAGAGAGAGAAAGAGACAGCGAGAGAGACAGCGAGAGACAGCGAGAGACAGAGAGAGACAGAGAAAGACAGACAGAGAGAGAGAGAGAATACACCTACTTACAATGATAGTGGTGATTTTGGGTTTTGAACACATAGAGATATTCGTTTTTGGAGTCTTTTTTGGCCCAGAGTTCCTCCATAAAAATGGAACAGAGTGGGGTCAATTCAGAGACCAGCCCTATTCTGGTGCTGCTCGGGGCCTTTATTGGGGAGTATCATTACTATGGGGATGTAGCAGGTGTCACAGTTTGGCTCTACGAAATAGGCTCTTGGTTGTCAAGGGAAGAAAGGACACTTATGCACATGGCACTAGCAGTTTGTAGTTGGTTGTATTCATGCAGGTTCTTGTAGAAGAAAGGAGTGTGGTGAGATTTTGTGGTGCTACGATTCATATGTGAATGCTCCAAAAGTGAGGGAACATGGCATGTTCAATGTTTTTCTGTCTAAAATCATCCTCAATTGGTAAAGGGTGAAGAAAAAAAACCAAGATGGGATTCTGTAGGTTACAGAAGAAAGATTAAAATGAAAGCTCTTTCACTTAAAGCGTTAACTCTATGTTCTTGGGGGGAGGTTTGCAGAACTTCTGTGCCAACATGAGTTAAAGTTCTGAGAGGAAAATAATACGTTAGGGTTTATTATTGCAAGAGACAACCAAAGATCTAGAATTGGCTTTTTCTTTTTTTCTCACTTCAAAAAGCAAGACTGAAACCTTCCATTGAATTTATGTTAGAAAAGCACTTGACACTTGCTGGCTAGCTTGCCCTACTATAAAAAACAAATCCACCAAACTGAAGACATCTGCTGCTACATTGCTATTGATTCCCTCCTGATTTGACCCTAGCCTCTTCTCCAACATGAAAGCTTTCTAGTTGTAACTTGGCCAACAGTCTTCTAAATACATGTTTTAAGTCTTGAAGGTATCATTTCTTGAGGGAGGAACAAAAGCAATAGGTTGCAAAATAAAGACTAAAAATGGAGTTTCAGGGAAACTGTGAGGAGGAGAGATGTGTGACATCTGAGAGCGGGGAGAAGACTATAAAAAGTGACAGGACATTTTTGGAGAAACCTTCCTGTTGGAATGATTCCAAGGGTAACAAAAGTACATTCAATGTCTCCAGGCAAGTTCATTAGGAAAGAGTTGGGTGTGAGGAGAGCCCTGGGGAGCTGACCTGGGACTATGTGTCCAAGAAATGAGACAGTCCAGATCAAGGAAATTTTGGTGAGTGGGAGATCCAGGAATCAGTACATGGAAAAGAAGAATCAGCAAATACAAAGGAATTTTATAGATTCTAGATCATTCCTTAACTTATGGGAGTTTCAAATTTGGAAGTATGTAGGATTTTTTTTTGGGCAGAGAAGCATACAACTCAAAGAGGAAAATAATCTAATAAAATAACTATATTTTATTTAAAAATAATCTATTTAAAAAATAACCTCATAAAATAACTATACTGCTGAACTGGGGGGGGGGGAGCAGTATAGGTGTAGTGTTTGAGAACATAGACTTTATGATCAGATCTATTTTTAGTCCTTGCTTCTCCCTGGATGGTCATATGATTTTTGGCAAGTAACTTATTTTTCTCAACCTCACTCTTGTATCTTTAAAAGCAGGGCAATAAAATGTATTTCATAGAGCTATTCTGAGGATTCAATGAGAAATTATTTATTAAGAACTTAGCAGGGCCCTGCAGATGTGATAAATGGTAGCTGCCACCATCACTTCCACTATCATCTTCCTTGTGGCAGAACTGGGTTGCTATCCACAAATGATTTATTTATCCTCTTCTGCCCTAGAGAAGGATTTCTGGAAGTGGTTGCCCAAATGGGCACTACAGGTCCTAACAACTCTTGCATTCAAGTGAGACCATATCCCCAAATTTTGGCCAATGTAGTGTTGGGTGAGGTATGTATATCAACTCCCAATGTGACCCAAAACACTTCCCAAGTGATCTACCTCTTTTCTCCTCTGCTGACTGTATGTTGGTTGTCAGGGCAACCATGAAAATTATGTAAGAAAGATAGCACAACTTTTGTTAGTCTGACTCTGAGTATCTCTGAATCAAAGATTTAGGTGTTTTTCTGTTACAGCATCTGATATTATTTTAACAACACAAATGGCATTGTCATTGCTCAGAAAAGAAGTAGTTGCAAATATAGGTTCAAGAAATAGCTTTGGAGAAACTATCCATGGAGAATCCTAGCTGTCAGTGACCAGAATGTTAAAGAGACTGGCTCAAATTGGAAGACAAATAGGTGATCTGTATGCTTGTAAGTTACTCATAGTAGTCAATGTTTCGTCATGAAATTTCTTTATACATT
Organism: Uropsilus gracilis; assembly: GCA_004024945.1. Taxonomy (NCBI): domain Eukaryota; kingdom Metazoa; phylum Chordata; class Mammalia; order Eulipotyphla; family Talpidae; genus Uropsilus; species Uropsilus gracilis. Next base: position 115,230 of record PVHY01002601.1, on the reverse strand, counting down.
GTCCTGAGCTCTGTTTTGGGCATGTGGTAGATCTTCAAAGGCTAATGAGGGAGAAGACCCTGGTCTATTTGGGAGAAAAACTCCCCAATTTCTTTGGGCATTGGGCCCTTCATTGCTAATAATTCATATCAGGGAGATTTTGGTTTTTGGATTCTTCCTTGGCTGGTTTAACCCCAAGGCTCTGTTAGATTTTTTTCTCACTATTCTGTTAAGGGTTCAGGTTGTTTCAAAAATTGAGTAACTTTTAAAAGTTGTTGAGTGTGCAGACTCCATTTCTAGGATTTAGCCAGGTCAATTATCTCAAGGAAAACTCAGTGGCTGGGAAGACCATGGTATTCAATGTAATGTATTGCTTTTTCCTCTCATTATTTATAACAGCTGTTTTCTCCTCATTACTTTCTGGAAAAAAAAAACAAAAAACACCCAAATACAGGCCACTTCATAGACACAAGTGCTCAATTATCCTCTTGGGGAGTCTGATCTATGCAGCAGAACAAACTGAAATTGTTCTCTAGGTGGGAGTGGGTGGCATTCCCTAGCCTTTGTTTGGGAAATGGTGGCGAGGATGTGGGGAATGAGTGGTAATATGGAATGCCTGAAACTGTGCCAAAGGATTGTGGCATGGCTGAGAGAACGAATGTCTTTAGATTTCATTGTTACTTGTTCCTTGTCTTCCCGCTGCTCTCTCCCAAATTTTCTTCATCTTTCAGTTCTCTTCCTGGGTTCATAGGATGATCATCTTCTTGGTAAAGTCAGAGTGAGGTGGGAGGGAACAATGGCAAGGGAATTGTGTATAAGACCTCCCACTAGGTGGCCTTCTCTAAATGTAGTCAATCAGAAGAGGTTAAGTGTGCCAAAAGCTTTGGCCAGGGTCTTGGAAGAGTGAAGAATCAGGAAGTGGGTCTGAGATGCCCTGACTGAAGACTCCAATGGCATGAACATTAGAAAAGTCAACCCAAAGGCAAGTGGTATTTTTACAGCTGTGAGTTCTGTACCACAGTCTTAACCAGAATTTGAACTTTTAATTGGGCTGTTAGTTGCAAGTTGGCAATTTCAGGTGCCTAGTAGAAGAAAATGTCAAAAAAAAAAAAAATAAAGGAAAAGAAAGAAATCCAACCCCCAGTTTAGTTTTTGTAGAAAGCAATCTTTGCCAGTTCTTTTAATTTACATGACCAGGAAGAAGGTACAATGCACTGGGGGTTATTGAAGAATTTACCAGATGTGCAAGATACTCAAATGCTCTAGAGTATCACAGTTGAATAATCACCAAAATTTGGTACTACCTTGAATGTCTTCTCTCCAGTGAGTCATATTGACTCAGTATGAGATGCATAGCCTGACAGATCCTTGCTGACAAGATAGCTGAGTCCCTGTGGATGGCAGGATTTGAAGACACCCCAGATAACCCACATTCTTATGTTAAGTACTTCCCTTGATTCTGGGAGGGACCTGTGAAAAGAATGGTGTCACCTTGTGGTAGGGTTTCTAAATAGTTGACTTGGAGCTCATCTAAAGGGAGGATAATCTGTATACATCTGACCCCCCAAAAGAGGCAGTTTTAAAAGAAGGTAAAGCACCTGAAAACTGCTTCTGAAGGCCAAGGAGAGACAGATTGTGAATGATATATAGGGTCCACCTGGTGAGGACTGAGGGGACATTCTAAGTAGCAGCTTGTAGGAGCTGAGAGCTGAGAGTGATCTTTGACCAACAGTTAGAGAGAAAATGGGATGGGGGACTTCCTGCCCACACCTGGATGAGGTTGGAACAAGTTCTTGAATTTCTAGTGAGGATGTAGACACAGTTACACCTTGAATTTAGCTTCAAGAGAGCCTGAAAAGAGAACCAAGACATCAACTCATTGAAATTTTGAGATGATCAATCTCATTTTAAGCCAATCTAATTATTTGTTCCATGACACTAACAAAGACTATCCTACTGCTAGCACATTTTTAATTTTTATTTTACTTTAGAAAATCAGTATTTATTTTATAAAGGGCTCACAAATCATTTTACTGCCAAATGTAACACTTGTGCCATAACAAAAATAATATTCTAAAAAAATTCATTCCATTCATTTTTGAATGAGATAGATTTCTGCATTTCATTTAATTATAGTATAATTATTCACTACAAAGATGATTTGCGAATGCGCATGTGTGTTTACACCCTCAAGGAATTACCTTATGCAACTTTTGCGAGTTAACTAAGCAATTCTGAAGGACAGTTAGTCAGGAAATGATTGCTGTATGAAGGCTGTACTGTGATGGTCATGGATGCAAGCTCTTTGTTTACAGGTAGCAATCAGGAAGATTCAGGGGTTACAGGTTAGATGCTATTTGGAGGAAGGTGAACTTAAGCTTTCTCTTTCTTTTAATGAACAACTTTTACTTAAGAGAAATTTTATAGAGTTTCTCAGCAAAATAGAAGCAGCACATATGGAGATATGCCACATACCCCCTTGTCCCTACACATGTACTATCTTCCCCACTATCAATATCTAGTACTACAGTGGCCCATTTGTTACAACCAATGAACTTATGTTCGCACATCATTTCCATGCAAAAATCTTTAATTTTTATCAGGGTTCCTTATTCTGTTGTATATTCTATGGGCTCTTACAAATGTACAACAACACGTGTTCACCATCATAGTATTGTAGAGAACAGTATAATACTATACTGCCTCCCAAAAGAAGGTTTACTGACCTAAAACTCCTGGTGCTATACTGGTTCATCCCCCATTTCTTCATCTCTGGTAACCACTGATGCTTTTTATGACTCCATTAATTTTGCCTTTCCCATAATGTCACATAATCGGAATCATAGAGGACATAGTCTTTTCAAGTTGGCCTCTGTCACTTAGTAACTTCCTAAGTCTTTTAGGAGACTTTCAACTAATCAAGTCAGGCCCTTTCAGGATAATATCCTTTTCAATGAACTTAAAGCCAACTGATTAGAAACTTTAATCACATTTGCAAAATTTCTTCATAAAAACATCTATATTTTATGACATAACTGGGAAAAGAGTGCATGCTACAAAATGGCTATCTTTCCTTTTGTCCTCCAGTTCTCTGAGAGAATATCTCTTGTAGGTCATCCAAATCAGAAATATACTAAAGAATTTAAGAGTCTAGTTTGGCTTAATGAAGTTGACACATCAAAAAGTTATATACATCTATGACAACTCCATTTATAACAATCTTCGTTCTCTCTTCATCCATTCATCCAAATTCATGAATTTATTCTTATACTTTCAATTCCAATTCTATACTCTGAATTCCTTTTCACATTTTAAAATTTTTTCTAAGACACTAAGAAACGTGGCTCACATTACCGTCAATTTATCTATCTGCTCTATTAGTCAACGTCTCTCTGTTCAATACAACTATTCACTACATACCGTATCCACCTCTGCTTGCTCTCTCAGCCTCATGGTCATACTTCTAAGCTGAGGATAATTTGCTGTGTCCTCACTGCCCCTTCCTTAGCTGCTGAATTCTTTGCACACTGAAGGGGAAGGGGAGGAATGAAGGATGAAATGAGAAGTAAGTATGGGAAGGGAAAGAGAAAAGGAAGGAAAATGGGATGTTAAATTTGAAATATTTGAATTTCTCTTATATTTTCACATTTGCATTATCTTATCCTTATTTAACCAATGACATCCATGACCTCAGGAAAAATTCAGTTTATTAAAGCAAGAATGCAAAGAGGAAAAATCAAGTCCATATTACATTTTAAGAAGTTTTGAGTAACACAAGTCTTTAGACCTTGTCTTTATCAAAAGTGCTTTCTAAACTCCAAATATTCCTTTAATATATCCAGAAAAAAAGAGAAAAAAATAAATATTTAGAACCTAGCTATGTGGACTATGTCAAAACACAGAGGAGACAACTGATATCATGCAAGGGGTGCTTCTGCCAAACAGAAAGAAAGTGTAAACCCATTTTCTGTAGTAGGGAAAGAGTTGTAAAAAGATGAAACGTGGGTGAAGATGCTGCTTTAGGCTTCAGCCTGAGTGGAGGTGTTGGAAAGAAAGGGAAAAATCAGACAGTTGAGGGAATAGCTAGAAGCAGAAGTTAATTGTGCCCTGCTTCCCATGTGCATCTTTAAGAGGGTCAGATGTCTTTTACTGCTCCCCCTGTGTTTTCATGGGAAGGTGTGGGAGAGCAGTAAAGGTGGTATGGCATGCTTTGGCAGGAGGCCTAAGACTGAGTCCCTGGTTCTTTATGGCCTGCGTTTGGCACAGATGTGTACAGGGGTTTGCATATTCTCCCATCATGCCCCATACTCTCTGTGAGGCATCTAGGAGGTTATTGAAAGTGCTTGCTGGCTACCCTGCCAATCAGATGCTGGAAGCAAAGGAAAAGAGATTTGTTGGGTGACAGTAGCAGCTGGTCTTCCCAGGTTGGGGACTGAGTGAGAGTGGCAGTCATAGCTCAGGGAAATGGCTGCATTGGGAGATATGAGAGGGGGCTCAAGAGCACTGTAGGTGCAACTGGCATCCCCTGTACTGAGCACCCCAAACCTGGGTCACACCTGCTGAGGTGGCCGACACAACCCCAAGAGTACAGAGACCCAACCCAGAGACATTCAGGCTAGCACACCCTAGCGAAAGGCAGTAAAGCAGGCAGGTTCCTCTAATCAGCACATGAGGAAATGCAAGCTTAGCCTTCCACCAAGAAGCCATCTTCCTGGGTATGGGACAGGGTGAGGGAAATTTTCTTAAAGTGCAGAAATTTGACTCTGCTGGGGGTTTGGGCTTGGAGTGCGTTGACTAGCATCTTTTAATTGAGAGACATTTAAGTTGTCTTCAATGGGTTAATTAAAAAAAACTTTGCTATCTTCTTTATAATGCACCACCATCGCTTTTTTTTTTTTTTTTTATCTCTATGGGGTAAATGGACTGGCAGCAACAGTATGGTATCAATGGTGGAAACCAAAAGAACATATGTTTTAGCTGTAGTGTGTATTTGGATCTCAATCCATTGCTAAAGAGCGTCGTACTCCACCCTGTCCTGGTGGGGGTCATTCTGTGCTGAGACCCTACACTTAGATGCACACGTTGGCTTTTGTTTTTTCAGCAAGTTACTTATTTTTTTTAATTTTTAAATTTTTATTTTTTATTGAGACTAGGTCTCGCTATTTTTGCCTGTGGAACCGCAGGCTCTCATTGCCCTGGGTACCACAGACTCAAGCAATCCCCAGCCTCAGCTTCCCAGGTAGCAGGGATGACAGGTGCACGCCACCATGCCCAGCTATTTTTTTGGAACTAGGTCTCACTACGGCCCCCAGGTGGGACTTGAACCATGATCCCAGGCCCTGGCTGCTTCATAGCCTGAAGCTTACAGGCATGAGCCACCGTGCCTGACTCAGCAAGTTACTTAGACAAAGATGATCCATTGTCAAAGAGATGAGTCTTGCAGGGAATGCATGTTTGGCAAGCAGAGCCTTCAATTGGCAGATTGTTGCGGTACCTGTGGTAATGAAGATTCAGTGTCTTTTCCCAATTTCAGAAATTTTCTTGCAGTTCTCTATGATGATGATGCGTGGTTCTTGACATCCAAATTAACTGATATAATTCTAACAGTATGCTGTATATTCCTGTGGCACTGTTGGGTGGTATTATTTTACAGTTTTCAAGGTGAACTTCGCATTTTGGGATTACTACTAAATCTGCTTAGCATACCAGGGAAATTTTCTTAATAGAGATAATAATTTTACTTACTTCCTGGCTGTTCCTACAATGGCTATTTCCATGTGCAAAATCTGAAACCATCCCTCCAGGGATTGTTCTTCAAGTTCTTATCCATCCATAACTTACAGTGGTTTATAAAAGCTTCTATCCTTATTATATCATCAATAACTATTCTGTGGACATTTTCTTTTCATTCCAAACATTTCAGAAGGCAAGGATTTTGTAATAACTGATCCAGAAAGTCCCTAAGACACTACAGATGCCTAACAATAAGCAAAAGCAATGAGGGGGAAAATATGACCATGTATTTAAATTTTGGTTCTGGAATTCGATTAGATTGGCTGCCTAGGTCCAAATGGAGGAGATGTAGAAAAATTGATGGTGCAAATTGTTTTGAGTTTCTTCTCTTCTAGACTTACAATGAAAATGCTTCTAGGAATTAGTTTTTGAATTAATCATTAAAATACAAAAAATAAAAACCCTTGAAATCTTAATTGAGACTACCAGAGAGTAAGACTGGGGCACAGTTGGAAAAGGCAGGACATAGTAGAGGATTGCTTGGTGCTTTGGTGGTGGGCATGGTGTGATCGTATACATCTGTAGAAAGTGAACCTGTACACCTAAAGCCTACATCCTGTTGCAATTATCACTTCAATAAAAATGTAATTGAGAAATATAAACAAACTTAAGACACGTATGAAGAAAGGCTAAAGGTTTGATCTTTAATAAAGTGGACACTGTGATTGCAAGAGGTCTGAGACGAATAATTTGAAACTTAAATTGTACTTGTGAGAATAAAACAAATTGGCAAATAGATTTATTAAGTTCTTATCATGTTTCTTGACAAGTTGAAGCCCTTTTACCAATCCAGTTTCACTGAAGATGAGTTCATTTTCCCTTTTTGATATTTTCTTTAAAGGCTTTCATTTAAATCTTTGAAATCACCTTGAAGAAGATAAAGGAAATTTTGGAATTAAAAAAAATATGGTGAAGACTTTAAGAGGGAGAGAGGAGAATGTCCCTTTCCCTGAAGTAGACACAATTATTCAGCGTGTTTAAGGAGGAATGATAAACACCATGGCAACAAGACAGATCATGAGCTGTATCCTAAAGCCTGTTCCATGGAGTCATGTTTTAAACCATAAAAAAAGACAAAATTTTCCCTTGGAAAAGCCTAAGAGGAAGAGGGAATATGATCAGAATCTATTATGTAATTCAACGGAAAACTACAGAAGGGGTGAAAAATTTATGAATTTTCCTACATATCTTGAAATTCGCACAGAATTGTATGGAGAGGAACAAAGGCTTCTATGTGTTGGAACCTCTAGGTCTGTGAGGAAGGCACAGGGCTTGCTCTAATGTCCTTGGTAGGTTTGTCGGAAGGAGTTAGAGTCACTCTACAGGAGAGTTAGGGCTTTCAAACTGTGATCTTAGGTTATGATAGCACTGACTCCTTCTCTTCAGCCTCCTAGTTCCTCCTCATCTCCTATTTTCACTGATGAATAGAAGAAAATTACAATAACTAACACTTGTGGAATGTTTATCATGGGTCCGACAGTGTTCTGAGTGTTTTACATGCTTTTCTCAAATCAGATACTGGGTGATTAAGATGTGGAGATGTTGAATAGTCATTGATGAAAAACTTTGAATTCATATGAGATTTTTTTTTTCTTCCATTGATGAGTAACCAAAGAAATTGGAGGTAAAGAATGAAACTTCAGGCCCTGAAACATTCAGGTCATGGAGGTTGATCAACTTTATTTCCTAAGAGAGTTGAACTTCAGGACTTAGTGCTTATTTGTGTACTGAGCGCGAAGAAATGAAACTACTGAAAGTATGACCATAACCACTATTGGAGAGGGGGGAAGGCAGATGGCCAGCTTTCTGTGGTTGCTGGGAGCAGCTGCTCAGCTGAGCCCAGTTACATTTTCTAGGTCACTTTACAGCTAGGCGGGGTCATGCGTCTGATAAAATAGGAGTGCAGATTGATGTAGTTAACACATGCGTCTATCTTCTCTACCCATTTTCTCCCTGCCTGCCATGTGACTTTGGAGTGTGAAGATGGTAGTTTTCTATAAGAAATAAACAGCGAAGGCTCTCAAGTACCATAGTCCAGGTTTCATGTTAATAGTTTAATTATTTAATTATTGCTTAAATCTGACAACAATGTCCCCAAGATTAGCACTCCGATTATCCCCACATTGAGAAGTTGAATGTGAAGACCTAGGATAGTAAAGAAGAGACTAGCCACACTCCCTGGTCAGTGGTGAAGTCAGGAACCAAAGCCCCAGCTGGCCGATGCTTTGAAGCTGGAGCTCTTCACTGCCAGCTGCGTGACCATCAGGTGGACAGAGCCGGCAAGGCCCAGGGAAATGAGCAACGAGGCACAAGCTGCCAGGATTCGTCAAAGTCAGATTTTCTGACTCTGACTTCAGAACTCTTTCAACTTGGAATGCCATAAATTAAAGCAAACACTAACTTGGTTATGGAGCAGACAGTCAATATTTTTAGAGTGTTTATAGAAAGGAAGTAATTTTGGCCTGGCAAAAGAGCTCTCTGAAGGTAGTTTTACATTCCTCTTTCAAAAAGAATCATTCAAATTGGGAAAATTCCCATGAGGCAGATCACTAAATGTGGGATATTGAGGGAGAGCAAACCTCTTCTGCTTCTGCTCCAGCTCTTCTACAAGCAAATTTCATAGATTATCTTACTGGGCTTATTGCCTTCTGAGTCTGATGCACAAAATTGCTTGGTGTTTGGCAAGACTGACTGGCAAGAAAGCATGGACGTAGTTTGCTTGTGTGTTTGACTCTCGCTAGGATGTTAAGGCCAGTTTTTACATCAGTACCACCACACTGGTCCCCCACCAGGCTCCTTGACAAGACAGCAACTTCACTAGGAAGGGAGGGTGAGGAAGGGGTAGGCCTCACAGTGGTCAGAGAGGCTCTGGAACTACATTTCTGGGTTCAAGTCCCATCTCCTTCATGCTTTAGTAATTTCATGGGGTACTTGATTTCTAATGTGAAAAAGTACAATGTCTCCTGTCATTGAGATATAAATATTCAATCCGAAGGAAGACAGAGTGTTCTAAAAGCTTTTAAGTTGACCTAAGTTATTTTGCTTTACTGCTGGATGGCTCTTCAGCATGATTAGTGATGGCTCATGAAGCTATTTGAAACATCGATAATGTGTGAAAACTTGAATATAACTGGGGGTGATGCACACTTAGATGTTTAATCAAAAAAATTGAATGGCCATGAATAAACCTCACCTTCTTCTTTGAAACTGCAAAATGTGCCATTAAAAAAAATGAAATTAGAGGGGAGGGAAAAAATCTTTCTCCCCTCGTAGTTTCAGTGACTGAACTCTGCAAATTAAACCAATGAAAGATATATTAGCAGGAGGAAAGGTGTAGAGAATTTTCTTTTAATTTTAAATGCACAAGTCACCACAAAAAAAAGTGAAAATTCAGAGAGGAGGTAAGGTCTGGTGAACGTGCACCATTTAGCAGAGGGTGATGCATTGTGGAGAAATGTGTAGATAAAGGAAATGGGGTTTGGGTGCTTGGGGGTGATAAATCATGGGGAGATATATGGAGGAAATTAATGGTCTATAAGGTCATTTAGTGAAGTTTATTTATGTAGACTCATCTTTGTCTTCAACTGTCAGGGATTGTTCTCTTGATATGGGAGAGAAGAACACCTTCGCAGGGGAAATTTATGTCACCTTTATGAAGGGAAATTTATGCCCTGCTTTTAGGCAGATAAGAGCAGGGCAGAAAGCTCCTTCTCCTGTGTCTGTTATTTCTCAATTGCTTTCTGCTCAAGATATTCTAAAGTGGCATATATTGGGACAGCATATTTGTATCCCCTTCAAGATGTAAGTTGTATGTACCAATGTATAGAGATGTATTCTTAAGTTAAAAAGCAAATTATATAAGTTTTGGAGGATGTATATATTTCTATGAAATTATAGTAAGTGTAACAAAATACATTGCTTGTTCCTAGGAAACAGAAAAATACACACAGTTGGCAGAGGTTTTCTCTGAGGACCGTGGAGGATTTCCCACGTTGTATTAAAATATTTGCGGGTACTTGAATTTTTACAATGAGAAGATACTGTTTTTGAAATCATAAAAGTAACAACTTTTTAGAGTAACATTAAAAAGTAAGTGAAAACATGCAAAGCAAATTTCTTTGAAGCAAATCTTGTAAGGTACATGAGGTGATTAAAAACAAATAGGGTGTGTTTGGTTCTTTTTTCACTGATGTAAAATCAGTGCATCTATCACTTGATTTAATGTTTCCAATATTTTGATTCCCTCAGGTAATTTAAATTGCTAGTTTCCCCCACCCACCAGCAAGCAGCTGCCTGGCTGCTTGTACGCCCAGGGACCTGGGCTGTCGGGACCCCTTTCCCAGAGGGGAGCAAAGGCAGCAAGGAACCCCGAGTAAGACCCCTGGCGGGAGAGCTTGGGTGGGGTCTTAGCCCCGCCCACCAGCCGGTGGCTGCATAAGACAGCCATCTGCCAGCCAGGAGGGCTGCAGCATGGTCTCACCCAGACCTCACTCCACCCCAAGGGGCCTTGGGACTGCACCTACCGGGCCATCCAGGCCTCGCTTCCATGCTGGGAAGTACCGGCACACAGGTGGGGGGGTAGGATGCCCCTCCCATTTTACTCTCAGTCTAGCTAGTCTACAGGAGGGAAAAGAAGAGCACAAATAATACAAATACATAGAATGGGTGAGGGACGAGGTAAGGGAATGGCCAGCCTACACATCTGAGCAGGACACAAGAGATGGACTATTGAGAGAACCGGTACATGCGAAACTGGTAAAACAACTATGGAGACAAGATGTCACTAATTCACACCTAGGCCCTCATCCATACCGAACCGGAAGAGCCAAAATCTCACTCCTGAGAGGCCATCTAAGAGAGCAAGTTGCCCCTCCCCATTCCACAGGGGAAGAAGATCACAGAGTCGGGACATTGTCCCCACAGCAAAGCTGCAGACTGAGGCAGAGGAGATGATCGACAATGGCCATTCACAGATGCCTGTATAAACAGAGAAACTTCTTCGCTGACACTGACTGGGTTTGAGGTCCCCTAAACCAGATGCCAGAGCTATAAGGTAAAAAAGCAGCAAAACAGTACAGAGAAGGGAGTGGAGAAGACAGGCAGCAATGAGAAAACATGGACAGACCACAAATAAATACAGACTGGCTGCCCAATGCAAGGTTAACACTGAAAACCTACCGGTACGATTTGCCCTGTCCCAAGAACACAGTCCCTCATCCAGTGAAAGGATGCCGCCACAGGAAAGAAAGAAACTAATGGACTTAACACAGATTAACAAACTAACAAAGGGAGAGAGAGAGAGCGGTCTGAGTGAATGGAGGGGGCATCAGAGGGTGGGAGCGGTATCCCAATAATCATTTAAAGAACATTGATTTAAAGAACAAAAACAAATAAATAAGTAAAAAAGTAAATCAATAAAATTTTCGGTTTCAATTTATCCTCAGCTTTATTAATACAGATGACTGTGACTTCCACAAAGTGCTCTCAAATTAGGGTTTAACTTCTTTATCTTAAATCATCTACTTCCCAGTCTTTGGATTCCCTTCTCTGAAGAGGTGGTTATGGGAGGAATTAAAAGGGGTGCAAGAACCCCCTCTTTCAAGAAGCTTGGTTAATTTTTCAGTTCTAGACTACTCTTCTCCTTTTCTTGGTGCCCCCCCCCCCCCCCCCAGAACTCCAGGACAGAATTAGAAGCAGAGGGTACAGGAGTATTCATTGTAAAATCCAGAGTCTTAGCTAGAGTGATTCTATTTCATTAGCATAGGGCAATGAGCGAATCAGGCTTTTTAAGGTGACTAGCCTTTGGTCGTTGCCTGCAGCTCATGCAGGGGGCACTTGGGAGCATGGGCATGGGGCACATGTACCTGTACCTGGGATGCTTGGGCTAAAGAACATGGGTGTGCACATCTGTAAGTGAACACCTGTGCCTAGAAGCAGGGATATACGTCAGCAGCAGCTGGAGCAGGACTACCACTACCACTACCAGTGACACTATTATAGAAGGAATGAGAGAGAGAACACCAGAGACAAAGTTCAGAGGAAGAGCCTAAAGATTTGCTGCAGGGACTGAGGGGTTTGCTTGCTTGCTTGTACGCCTACCTGCCTGCTTGCCACACAGTTGGTCCAGTTGCCCTGTCTAGTATGCTTGTGTACCTGGTTCCCTGAGAGAGCAATAAAGCCTGTAAAACCCACCAAGATCTCTAGGAGTCTCATTATCTGTCTGCCTGAATGGATAGTGAACTTGCATCAGGTGTCCTTGCCCCACAACTAGATTTGGACTGTAGCTCAGGACTCTGCCATCTTACTCAAGTATCTAGATATTTCTGTTCTGCCCCAGGGATTCTGTAGAGAAGCTTCAGGAACTTCAGTCAGAGAGGTCACTGATCCTTTGATTTGATTGTTGTCAATCAAAATAGCTCTGCCTTTATCTGTCTTATAATTAGGTAACTGTGGAAATTCTACATGTGGAAATTTTTCTATATCCATCTACAGATACAAATCCACCAAATATCTTCTTTTGTGTCATGTTAAGCTCTTTCCCAAGCCATGATTTCAAAAATAATTGAGCGGGTTCAGCAAGATGGCAGCAGAGTGGCAGCAGAGTGAAGATACCACGCTTGTCTCTTCCAGATACTTATAACTAAGCTTCTATAAAACAAAGCCAACCACCACCTCTGTAGAAACATCTTACCACAGCACACACTAGCAGCATTTGTCCAGCAGACAAGGTTGAGATAAACTTGATGAACTTTGTTTAGAGTGATAGTGGGGCTATACAACCCACAAGAGGAAGGAGCCTCTGTGAAAAGCCCCTTACCTCTACTGACTGGGAATTTCTATGATACAGCATTGTGATAAATGCAGGGGTGTACCAGAAGGCACCCAAGATGGACAATGTACTGTTGGAGAGCTGCAGGCACAGGGAGAGCCGGTATTACTGACTTGGGCCTGAAGCTCTCCTTACAGAGTAGCTGTAGGTGAATTACTTCCCAGCACCCGAGTTTCCTTATAGAGGAAGCTACTATTCTAAGCCCGGGTTTAAGCTTAGAAATGCAAAGCACATGCATTTAGCCCCAGGGCTAAAACCAAAATAAAGAAACATGTGAGCAAACTAACACTGAAGCACCTGCCAATAACTGGAGCAGGAACCCCTACTGGAAAAGTGAGCAACTACCAGCCTTTGACCCAATATCAAATATAATCTGTGTCCAGCACTGCATTAATGCTTACACATAGCCTAGACTGGATGAGGCCAGGAACTATAAGAAACATTAAAATGAAGAGTTGACCTGAAGGCCCTCCACTGTGAACCCCACCACACATCTCTGGCACCCACAGAACAGGAGGCAATCGAATTCCTGAGTCTGCTGGCAGTGGTCCTTTTGTGCCCTACTGCCTGGGTCATCTTTATTCTTATTTCCTGCTATCCCCACCCCTCACCCATACTAGCCTTCAGATTACTACAGCATGTGCAAATGTGCAAAGACAACAGTCTGAGAATTTATCAAAAATTCAAAATAAAGAGACATAATTGCAAATCACAAATACCAGAGCAGTAAAACCCCAAGAAGATTTTTTTAAGGACACAATGGAACTGGGAAGCATGACAGAAAGAGTTCAAGACCTCAGTTCTGGTGAGTTAATGGAACTCAATATAACAACAGAGGACATGAAACAGTTACAGAATAGAGATAAGGAAAATATAAGGCAGCTGCAATAAGAAATATTGGAGCTAAGAAATGCTACAGCTGATTTAAAAAACACAACTGAGGGCCTGAATAGCACACAATAAGAAGTAATGCTGGAGAACATGTGGAAAGAACAACATTGACTAGCACAATCAGTATGATGCACAATCTTTACCTTAAAAAACAGTAAACAGAAATACCATATAAGCTGGCAATTTCACCTTGGACATATAGCTACAGAATATGAAACCATCAATAAAAAGCCCATGTTTGCAATGTTCATAGCAGTATTATCTGCAATAGCTAGGGCACAGCAATAGTTTAAATGAGCATCAACAGATGAGTGAATCTAGAAGAGGTATAGACCATGGAGTCTTATATAACCATAAGAAAAGGTGAGATGCAGTCATTTTCAGCTAAATAGAAGGAATTTGAGAGAATGATATGTAACAAAGTAAGTCAGAATGATAAAAACAAACATTGAACATTTACATAGCAGACATTCAATGAGGTAGAATACTTTAAAAAAACACTGTGCATTAATAAACACCTGAGGGCTCTGAGGTTAATAGGTAGAGGGGGAAGTTGGGATAAAGGGATACGAGCATATTAAAGATACTAGAAATGGGTACACACAAATTTTCTGGCATAGTACTCAACACAGTAAGTGCCAGTTAACATTTATCATTACTATTATTCCACATGTACCAAAAAGGTAAGAACAATGTTTACATTGGTGTTTAAAGATGTGAGAAAATAAAGTTGAATGGATCAGTAGCCAAGGATGGCTGCTGTATCTTTTTGAATCATGAACTATCTCTGAAGTGCTCAGTGGAAAATGGTTGAATGGTTGAAAAAATAAGCAAACTTTCCCCAAATTCACTTTTCTCTCTAGCATTGCTATTGTTCCCTTTTTTCACAATCAAATGTACTAGGTATAAGTTAAGGATCCACCTTAATTCTTATCCCAAATTATTTAACAATTATATTAGCAAATGTTTATTGAAAAATCTGTCCAGTTTACCACAGAGTTAAAAATATGACTTTCTTTAAATATCATTTATCTACCTGGGTCTATTTCTCAGTGACTTATTCCCTTGATGTACCTGCTATTCTACTGTCATTCTTTTTTCATTATTCTTTTTTCAAGATAACTTTATATACTTCTATTATATGATCTAATAAAAATTATGTTGTTTTTTATTGAGGTAACTGGTTTACAACATGGAATATGTTTTAGAAGTCTAGGTCCCACCTTTCAGATGCATGTTACCATACCCACCACCAAGGCACTCATCATTCATTGTGTCCCTTATCCCTTCGCTCCTCAGTCCCCTTTACCCCACAGCCTCTATTTTATAATTATTTCTATGATTTTTTTAGCTTTGTCCCTTTTATTACCTAATTATTATATCTTTATAAAACAGTTCATTATCTGTAGAGTAGACTGGCCTTTATTACTTTTTGTTGTGTGTTGACTTTTATCTTTAAAAGAATAATTATATTGTTTGGTTCTAGAAAACCCTGAGATCTTCACTGGAATTTCGTTCAATTTATAAACTAATCTGGAAGAGGTAGGAAGAAAAATTAGCATGGAGTACTGAGTACTCCCTTTCCAGGAATATAGTGTGTTTTTCAATATAAGTCATTTTGCTTATGTCACTCGGTTAAGTTTTATTGCTTTCAGAGAGGATATGCACATTTCTTGTCCCATGTAGGCTCTGAAGTCAGGTACCTAGTTCAAATCCTGATTCCTCTTACCATTGACGAAACTGAGCATGTTGCTTAAACTTGCTTGGTTTGGTTTTCTTTTCTCTAAAATGGGGAGTGATGGTAATAGTCCCTGCTTCATAGAACTGCTTAGGGAATAAATTGCGAAACATGTCTCTGGCATGCATTTGTGCACTTTAAGTTTTAAGTTAAGTGTTCTTTCCATAGCTCTAGCTGTCTTATCCAGAAATTACTTATTAGTGACCACAAGTGTAGAGAATACAAAGAACGTGAAATGACAAGCATGTAAACATATAAAATAGATGGATCAAAGAATAATTCAGAGACAATGATTTCCAGCACGAAGGATTTACTGCTATGTACAAAGCAGAAAAATGTCAGTGGAACAGAAGCAGAGACGGGGTTCATAAAAAGTTAAACCCTCAGCATTTCATAAGAAACAGGAATAGATTGATTTAGGGAAATCTAGTGCAGGATTGGTTAGTATGCAATAGAACAGGGTGATTATTGCCTATTATGCTGTGGTTTCTCTGGGAATTATGTGTTCTCTCTAGAGCTCATCCTCTTTATTCAAGCTCTCACCCAGAACTAATTTCCTTCATTTTAGACATACTTTAGTCAATTGCAAGTTTGTACTCTATTGTGTAAATGATTATTATCACAGATTTAACTGTGATTTTATTTTTTTTCAGTGTTAACCCAAAAGACTCTGAATTACTTACAATAAACATTATATCTTATTCAGTTTTATCTCTCAGTTACCTCTGCCAGATTCTCTAACATGCCAAGAATTAAGTGTTCCAGTGAGTGAAGTCATTTCCTAACATGAGCAAAACTTGAGGTACAGTAGTTCAGGAAGAGGATTCCAGCTACTGGAACTGAAGTGACCTTAGTTATTTCCTGTATCTGTAGATATATTTCCTTATCTTAAAAGGAAGAGGTTGGGCCCTATCAATGACACTCAGCTTGAGTTACCTACAAAACTTAGAAACTTATGGAAATCTCTAATGCTTGGGTCCACACATATTGACTAGATCAGAATCAACTGTCCTGGCACTGGTAGTCATATATTATGTAATATTTGAAAAATGGAGATCTCCTTGGTTTACAACATTCTGATTTAGAAGTATAGGATCTCTTCTTCAGGTATTGTTATGATGCCTTATCCACCACCAAAACATCCTAATCCTCTACTGTAGTTGATTGTGGCACTGATATTTTTAAAGGACATCCTCTCCCCTGGTAATTCTATTCTTCAGCCTTGTTGAAATCTGCTGTGCCAAATATTCTCTCACATCTATGACAAAGAGGTAAATCTGTCTTCTTTTTTTTTTGCTCCCCCCCCGCCATTTGAGATAATCTCAAGTAGTAGTAAGTATTCATACACACAGTGATAGCCATTGATAGGTACCATGTAGTTCAGTTACTTATGTCTGTCCATAAGTAAGTAAGTCGAGTCAGCAGGTGAAGAGTCAATATACTTTGGTGAGATCCAAACAAAAATGCATAAGGAAATTTGAAAAAGATTGATGCTTGACCTATCAAAACTAGCTATCTGGCAAAGCCCCATATGTGTCTACCTCATTCTTCAGGGCTGCCTGGTCCCTGAGCCACACTGTGGTTGTGTCCACATTTTAAGCAGTGTGGTATGTAATAAGCTGATTTTTTTTTTTTTTTTGGCGCAGGGATGGAGCTTTAAAAAAGAAACATAACCAACAACAAGAAAAAGTCTTTTTTGCCATCATAACCTCCTCTATCTGTGGCTCCATTTCCTGACCTTTCACAAAAACACATCTCAGTTGAGATTCCTGCCCTTTCTCTTTCCCACTCACAGCTTCCTTTACTTTCTCTGTCTTTACTACCATAAGATGAAAACTGCACTTACGAGGTCGTTTCCAATGATCTCCAACCAGTGGATACTTTCTGTTGGCATGCCTGCCCTTTCACTAACTTTTAACTTTCCCTAATATTCTTCCCTCTTCCAGTTTTCCTCCTACCACCGGCTGCTTCTCTAAATCTCTTTTATTGACTTTTCCATCTCAACCTGATGACTATATGTTGGAGATCTTTAAAGTACCATCTAGGACATTGGGTCTGTGGATTTTTGTTAGACATAGAAGCTGAATATTCTGACTTACCTTAAATGCAACAATTTGAAGGCTTAACAGTGACACAGTTTTACTGAAATCACAATTTAACTTTTTCTGAATAAGAACTATCTTCAACTACTATTACCGAGTTTTTAAATGGCATTGGAGAATTGTTGTAGAGTCAATCATGTTTCTTAATTAATTCATCCTAAATTATATGAAATAGTGTTTCTAGATAAAGCATGTACACAGAAGTCATTTCAGTGACAACTAATGTCGTTTGAATCAAAAGAAACGTCAAGCTCAAATACATTTTCCATGTTATCAAGAGCTAAATCATATCTATCTCCATTCTCACAAAATTTGCAGTATTTTTTTTTCTGACTCAAAGCTGTACATCCAGTAGCATATTTCCTAGGTGTAAATTCAAAGAAAACACCCATATTCTGAAATCCATTTGGCATTGTGGTTGAAGATCTCCTCCTGACCTTCAGTTGGAAGTCATTAATTTATAATCTAATGACATGCCAAAAGACAACAATCAAGAAAAGAATGTAAGACCGGGCACAGTGGCACGTGCCTTTAATAGCAGCCTACGGAGGGAGTGAGGCTGGGACTAGGAATTGCTTGAATTCCGGGTTCAAGACCCAATTGGAGCAACATAACAAGACCTAGTCTCAAAAAATAGCTGGGTGGTGGTGGTGGTGCCTGTAATCCCAGCTACCTGGGAAACTGAGGCTGCGGATAGCTTGAGTCCGAGGTACCCTTGGCAACGTGAGCCTGCGGGTCCCCGGACAAAATAGCAAAACCTAGTCTCAAAAAAAAAAAAAAAAAAGAATGTAATAAGACTTTCTGAATGTCTTCTTAGTGATGCATATGCTCAATGGAAATCATAGGCTCATAGGTTGATATCAGGAATTGTCAGGAGCTATCTTTGTGAAAGACATTTCCAAAGATGTGTAAAATCTTATTGCAGATCAGCATTAACAGGAACATTTCCACTGACTTTGATAAGAACACACATTTTTGAATCCCAGTTCAGCAAGATGTTATCTCTCTGCCAAGTAAATTTAGTCTTCTCATTAGCAGAACTGTATTATAAAAAATGCTCAATTATTATTACATTTCTTCCTTAGATTTGTTCAGTAAAGTGCAACAATTTAGAGTTAACATTCCTGACACAATCAGAACCCCGAGTAAGCTTCCTCTGAGGCCCTTCTCTCTGGGTCAGGGTAAGAAACGTGGGCATGCTCCTGGTATTTTTCCTTCAATCTGAAGGTGTGACCCCCTACATAGACAGTGCATTGTCCCTGACATGGGCAGTGTATTTGTTCATAAAATTTAGGCATTGCCACTAACTGTGTCTGAAAACACAGAAGCCTAAACAGGATAAGGGTTCTTTTGCTTTATTGCAAATCCCGGATGGGGAAGAGAACATGTATCACCAAGAGGGTGTGTAGAGGGAAATTGGCACCTTTGGCTTTTAGGAGGAAAAAAAAGATAAAAAGGAGCAGAGACTAAGGGAAAGAGACTTTTGGGAAGGGAGAGACATGAGAATGACAGACAGGTAAAGAGTAGCCTGAGTGATGAGGCTGGGTGGACGTCCCCTGAAAGAGGAGCTTTGGTGGCCGGCAGATGAGTAGCTGGTGTGGAAAGTGTGGCACTGCAGCAAGGTGGCATTGAAAGCTGGTACCTGGAGATAACCAGGGATTTGGAGAGCTGATTTTTGCATAAGCATTTGTTGAAGGAGCTTGAAGAGCCTTGGAGAAGTGGAGCAGTTCAGAATGCTGGAGAGCTGGAGAGAGAAGAAGCAAAGAGAAGACATGGAGAAAAATCGGACTTTGCAGAAAACCTGCCTCAGGTTTGGAGGGGCAGAGGGGTACCATCATGAACGTGTGTCTTTGGGACCTTTGGGACTGAAAATGGTGACTGGGGTAAGATAGCTGGCCAGTTGTGGCATTAAGGACTGGTTTTCCCCTCTTAATTTTCCTTGTAAATAAAACCCTCTTGTTAAATTGCATTTACTGGCAACTGCCTCGTGTGGATGGTATGAACATGAGGGAAACTGGGTGGCAGAAGCTGCATTAAAAAAGTGCCACTTTTTCCCCCTGTGGCTTGTTGGTTGGTTGGTCTGCCCTTTTGACCCAATTTTAAATCCTAGTTGTCCTCTCTTTTTTTCTGATGGAGCAGGTTCTCAGATTTGTTATAGGATAAGAGAGTTAGTCAGGCTTTTTCCTCCATTAGCCTATATAATCAGCACCTGGGGTAATGTGTCTTCCTCATTATTGTGCGGTCCAGTGGGTGTGATCATGTGTAAGTGTAGACACTTGGGCCTAGGAGAAAGAAGATAAAGAGGCGCAGAGAGCAGGTTAATAGGGGAGCATGAGTGGGAACATGAGATGAGACAGGACAGAGGAGTGTGAAGATTCCTGGGGGACTGGGAGGCTCAGCTGACTCCCAGTCCTCACCACCCTACCCCCCTCCAGCCTGGCCCTGGACTGCCATGCCTTGCCTGGTTTGTCTGTAACTGGTAGAACCAAAAAAGAACCTACACAGTTTGGTGAGCTTGATGCTTGACCCTACAGTTAGTGATGAAGATTGGTTACACTACAACTGTATTTCAATATGTGACGCTTAGACCTTTTCTATTTTAAGAGATGCATGGGGCAAGGACTAGTATTGTGATCATCTGGGAGTTTTCTAGAAATGGGTAATCTTGGATGCTGTTCTTATCCACTCAATTATATCTGCTATTAAGCAAGAATACCAAGTAAAGCTTATGTTATATCTAGGCCTGGATGCTGGTTAATCTGGAAGGAAGTTCTAGTTGGTTGATGTTGCCACCACTATGATCTCTGATGATCCTTTGGCAATCTCTGCTCCATTTAGCACAACTGGCTCCTGATGATGTTTCCTCATCACTGTCTGGGTACCTGATCCATGTTGTTCTACAGGTGGAACTTAGTAGGATCTGAATATAGATTTCAGCAAACTGTTGATGAGGAGTACCACACTATCACAGAATTTCCCCCTTTCTTGGTCTGCCTCCTCTGTGGTATGTAAGATGGGTAACCTTGTTATACAAAAATCACTTGACAACTATTCTACACCTAGGTATCTTTCTGAAGAATACAAAAGCTTCAATTGAAAGGGATATATGTACTTCTATGTTCATTACATCACTATTTATAAGAGCCAATCATCTTAGTACCCAACAACAGATGAGCGGATATGAAGATATGGTATATGTATATATTGGAATACTACTCACCTATAAAAAAGATGAAATCTTGACATTTGTGATAACATGGCTGGAACTGGAAGGAATTATATTAAGTGAAATAAGTCAAAAACAGAATGAAAACCAGATGTTTTCACACAAATGTGGAATATAAAGAAACAAATGAAGGAACAAAAAAAGCTAAACTAAAACAAATCTTAGTAATCTGACTGCAGAATTGGCTACTGGAGGGGGTAAAAGGAGTGAGGAGCATAGGAGGAGCATTCCCAGAGGACTATGATGGAGATTATTGGTATTTTGGTGGTGTGTGTGGTTCAGTAATGAATATCTCAAGAAGCATGAACATATACCACTACACCATAACAGTATTGCAAACCAGTGCTACTTGAACGAGCAAGTGAGAGAGAGAGAAAGAGAGAGAGAAACAGGTTATATATTTACATAAGGATATAAGAAGCAAAGTGATTAAGGAGAATTACTGATATATACATAATGCTAAGAAGGATGTAATTTTTTCCTGATCACCCAGGAGACTGACTCTTGTTGATATATATGAACAAAGCTTCCAGAATGATTTTGGGTTGCTGAATATTATCTTGGAAACCCTAATGAATGCCAATTTTTAGCTTTTCCATTTTAGAGTATTTGAATGACTTTAAAAAGAACCCAATTAGGTTGACTGGAAAACAGTTTTTCTGTGTAAGATTTTCTAGGGGTTGGAAACCAGAAAGAACAAGGAATAAGAAACACTTGTTGTTTATTGAATTTAACAAAAATACCTTGTATTTGTGTGATCTAAAAGACATTTTCACAAACACCATCTAATTTTATCCTTCAATCAGCCCAAGAATTATACAGAGCAGGTGTTATTTTTAAAGGATTAGGAAAACTGAAGCCCAAAGATGTTTAGTGACTGGAAAGTGTGAAGTCAGGCCTCAAATACATTGCTTGACTCTAACTTCAATTTTCTACGTCTGGCTAATAAAGGTTTGAGTTCAAGTCAAGTGCAAAGGTGGTACGAAGATAAGTGAATGCACCTGAGCTGCCTGCTGGTCTATAGAAACACCCATTTTCTTTCAGTAATGGTTTGTGACTTCATCTTCATTAGATACCTCTCGGTTCTTGTTCTCACGTAACAGAGACCCGCGGTCCTATCCAAACCTCTTCTTTTTCCCACTTGCACTTTCTGTTCTTTCTCCTCTCTTTCATTTATTCTTCAAATAATAGCTTTCTTTCCACTTCACTCTTTGGCTTAGCTTCACTTTTAAAGGACTTTACTATTAACATCCCAGAATGACTCAGTGTGAAGGAAACCGCAGCAGATGCAGAGAAGGAAGCGGAGGAGGGGGTGTGGAAGAAAGGGGGGAGCAGAGGGCAGGGCAGGTGTGGAGAGCAGCTTAGCACAGATACATGAATTTCTGGTCCAGACTGGTATTCTGAGATGTTCCCTGCTGCTCTGGAATCTCTGTAAACACAGGGATTTGTCTGGAATGACTTTACAGCTCAGCAGGAAGCTTGCTAAACGCCAGAACTCTCAAACTGTGAGTGCTGCTCAGAAATCAGAGAGGAGGTGCTTGGCCTGGCATGCACCCCCTGCCTGGGCCTGCCAGTGCCACTCAGACTAGGAGAGGACTGTGCAGCCTCTGCCTGCTCCACTCACAGGGCACCAGGGCCCAGAGGAACCTTGCAAAGACATCAACCATCAACTCCATCTTGGTGCTGTTCTGGGAGCCACACCTAAAATGTCCCAGAAAGCCATTAAAAAACAGCCCTGTTCTTACATTTTTTTTGTTAGTGTAGGAATATTCGTGATTTTACTTAGCCATACTTTTTCTTCTCAAAATTCTTTTTTTTTTAATAAGAAGAGTTGAAATCTCTCCTGTAGCCATTTAATTCTCTTTCCTCCTGTTTTTCTTTAATGACACATGTTTTTTAAGAGTCATAGGCAACCTTTTTGTCTCACTGCTATGGAGTTTTGAGTTTTGAGTGAGTAAAACTACTGACAGGGCAAGAAAAAGAAAACATGGGTAACTGATGTCTCTGGGAAGTGGCCTGCAGAGAAGTCCACTTTCGTCTGCATCTGTTGTGGAGAAGGGTACTGGGAAGGGTTTGGGAACCCAGGGGAAAGCCACAAGGAAGCACTGTTGTACTGAGAGAAACAAAGGAAAGGCCACGCTGTGCATGTTCAACAAGCCCACAGCTTCCCGTGCTCAGCACAGCCGGCCTGTCCTCCTGCCAGATGGCCACTCCATAGATGAACTCTTAGATATGACTTGGTAATTTATTTTATTTTTGTAACAGTTCTGAGCAGATATTTTAAGGACTGAAATCCTGTAGCAGTGCTGATGGGCTGTATTAGAATTTTCTAGAGAAAAAGAACTATTAGGATGACTATCCCTGTATCTAATCTATCTATACATATATATCTATATATCTATACATATCTATATCTAATCAGAATACCAGCCTGGATATCCAGATAGATCAGTTTGTCTGTTCCTCAAGTCATCATTGATTATCTATCTATCTATCTATCTATCTATCTATCTATCTATCTATCTATCTATCTATCTATCTATCTATCTATCTATCTATCATTCTTTTATGTATTGAGAGGTTTACTTTAAGGAATTGATTCATGTAGTTGTGGGAGCTGGAAAGATAAAAGCTATAGGGCAAGCTTGAAGGTTGGAGATTCAGCTAAGAGTTGATTCCAGACTGGAGTCAGGAGACTGGAAATGTAGGTGGAATTTCTATGTGATAGCCTAGAAGTTGAAGGCTTTGTTCTTCGGAAAACCACAGTCTTTGCTCTTCAGGCCTTCAACTGATTTGATGAAACCCATTCATGCTATGGAGAGGTAATACGCTTTACTTAAAGAGAGCTGCCTTTAAGTAAATGCTAATCACATCTAAAGAAATACCATTACAGCAACAGCTAGAAAAGCATTTGACCAAACAGCTCACTGTGGTTGTGCCAAATTTACATCAACTACTACTTTATCTTTTCACTTACTAGCAAGTTATTTAACTGCTTTAAACTGGAGATAATTGAATGGAGATAATTGAATAACTTAGCTCAGTGCCTATTTATACTAAATGGTGAATATATGTTGGCTTTACTATCAGGATCATTGCATGTTCTCAAGTAAATTTATATCAAATTTACTCCAAAGAAGTTTTGGAAATCAAATAGCACAGTCAGCTCTGTTTTTCATGTTTCGTTTGTTGATTTGCCAGTTGAGCTCATGTTTAAGATAATGTATAGATATAAATTCTTAATGTGAAAAGTGTATATTTACTAGCACACATGATAGTATGAAAAAGATGAAATAACAAAATGTCACCCTGACAGGGCAACTATGTTCTTGTTTCTATGATTTCTGCCAATCCTTTCCCATCTACACATACGCACTTTATTGACAAAATTATATTCAGGGTAGATAAATTTTTGCCTTTTGCTATTTTCCAATGAGCACAATAGATGTTAAGATACTAGACCAGTAAACTGAACTGTATGCTGCTTAAAGATGACAATTATTCTCTCTCATTCCACCAAGGAGCCTAGGTCATGGGGACACACTTGATCCCATGATTCATATCATGCCAACTTGGCAGACAACTGTCTAGGTGTTTTGCACCTATAAGAAGGGTTGTTGGAGGATAGACGTTCATGGCGGATTGTAGGTGTGATATATTAAACTAGAAAAAAAAAACCCAGTTCTTTATTGCTATGGTTCTATTTTTGTCATTCTTTTATCTGTTTAAAATATGTAGCTTTCTTCAATGTCCTGTGTGCTAGACACTGGGTATGTACCCAGGCACAAAACAGACTAAGGACCAGCTCTCCCATGTTGCAGACTAGACGGTCAAACAGGCAATAAGGAGGCAATAGGATGGAACATATATTCTGAGTTTTGGTGCTGGGACTAGGGGTTAGGCAGTAAAAAGTGGCTTAGAGGATAGTCTCAGCTTTGCTATCAGTGTAAGTACAAGTTAGCCAGGTGAGTGGGAATAGATTGTTGATGTCCTTTTCTTTTGGTAGCAAAGTTTTATTCAGAAAATGGAGTCCAAATGTTTTTCTATTTATTTAGGTAAAAATTTGAATCACAGGTAAGGCCGTGGATATAGCATATGCAAAGGCCCAGTGCTACACATTGTGGTTTGTGGAGATGAATAGAGATTATTCTGGCTACAGGAAGAGTATAAAGGTGAAAGCAGTTCATATTCAGTAGTGTGGATTTTACACTGTTCATTGGAGAACACTGGCATGTTTTAAGGGTATTCATGACATGACATGAGCCATACTTCAGGGAAACCCGATAAACTATAGGATAGTTTAGTCTTGGTGAAGGCAAGACTGAATGTATGGTGATCCATTTTCCCTACTGGAGTCATCTGGCTTGAAATGGTGATGAAGGCAGTATAGAGGGAGAGATATGGGTGGAGTCAAAAGATACTTAGAAGACAGAAGGACTTGAACTTAGTTTTCAGTCTGGTATGTGGGAGAGAACAAGTAGTAAAGGGTGAAGCTCAGAACTCTTCTATTCTGTATCTTCAAGTTCTTGAAAATGAAGTTTCTTTAAAACAAATTATTTTACCTTTAAGGGCAATTGCTATCATATTATCTGGTTAAATATTTTATCATGACTTAGAAGGCACTGTGGCATGGAAGACAACACACTTGTCTGGAGACTAGGAATAGGTTAACCACAAACCCAGCTGCAATACAAGAGATTAAAAAGTGTGGGTGGGGTAGGGGGGGGCTTGAGGTATGGCAACCACACTGAAACTGTACCCCCATAAGATGTGACTATTTGTAATCATGTCCTGTCACCCTTCAATCTAAAGCTACCATAAATCTTCCTTTTTTCTAGCATTTGTCTTTCTGAATATTTTATATAAATATAGTCATATAATACACAGTACTTTGTATATGATTTATTTCATGGAGTAGGTTTTTGAGATTTAGACATGTAGCTTGGGCCAGTGTTTTAATTTCTTTTCTTTATTAGATAGATAGTAGTCCATGGTAGGGACATAACACATTTTATATATGTACATTCACTGGTTGGTGAATATTTTGACTGTGGATACCATTTTTTTGCCAATTACAAATAATGTAGCTATAAATATTTATGTATAAGTTTTCTATGGGCATATTAATATATAATTTTCCAGCTAAAGTAGTCTCAAATTCTAAGAAATGTTCAACATGCAAAAAGGGTAATTGAAAACACCTAGTTTTTAATCATGGGTAATAACTATTTTTGTCAGAAAGTTTTGAAAGAGGTACTATTTTTAATATCCAAAATAGAAGTTTTAAAAATATATATTTTCAGATAATGATTGGTTTAAGTTATTGTTTGTATTTTAGAAGTATAGGGTCCCAATATAGAAGATTCATTTTCAGTATAAAAGAAGAACGAAGAAAAATGTTAATTTTAATAAAATACCTAGTCAAAGCTGGTCAGGACATTTAACTTGTTATTCTCGAATTAAAATTTCAAGAAAAGTTGGACTAGAACCCAAGGGCTCTCTCTATTCTGCCCCTGAAAGTGTTCTATTTTTGGAGGGCAGTGCAAAGTCAGAAATGGACGGGAGACCTGGGCTGCTATAGCCCCAGATCCTAGAGAGACCAAGATAGGGGCTCATTTGAAGTCACAAAATCTTACACAGTAATCACAGATGGTACTTTAGAATTGCTGACACAGCAGACCTAAAGTTGGACACACTCACAACAGAGGTAGTATCCTACAAAGCCACCTGTCTAGAAAGATCTTAATCTAGGTGCTTTTAAGCTAGTTGAGATCCTGAAGGCTTGTTCTAACCTTGGGAAACTGCCCTTTTGTTTTAGAGAAGTAAGTGTCAGACTAGGGGGTAGTTTACAGGTAAGAGGAGTCAAATGGAACATATGTCTTACTGGGACATGTGCTTTGTCCTATCCTTGTGAAAATACTGGACCCTCTTGGTAGAGACATGGAAAATCAGAGATGTTCTGTGGAAAGACCAAGTTAATGTTCAAGTCTCAGAATCTGATCTTAGGTCAAATATCTCTTGCTTTTGCCAGTAAAAAGGGCCCAGATGTTTTTCTATTTACTTAGGCAAACCCTTGAAACACAAGTTAGTGATATAAAACTTTACATTTGCAACGTTAAGAAGCCATATTTCGAAAGTCACAGGCATAAAATATATGCTGTGAAACAGGAGGTCAGGATGGTGAACTCATTTTAGAACCATAGTTTTGACTCAAGAATTTTGATGGGGTCTTCACGTTGGTTGAGCTTCTTGGTCCTAATATCATTGAGAGAATTAAATCATGATATTAAAACATTGAAACACTAATGCTTTGTTTTTATTGGCAAGAACCAAAATGATCTAATACTAATGCCATGAAACATCAGTCACTTTTTTCCTGATGAATAAGATGAACTTTGGCTGCTTATGATAGTAAATTTAATAATGTCAGTGGTTTGAACTGTTTAAATTCTAAATGTACAGAACTGTGTTTTACTGCATTGCTCTTTCACTCGCTCGCTTTCTTTCTTTCTCTCTCTTCCTCTTTCTCTCTCACTACTACTGTCAGGAAGTTTTGTGGCAAATAAGCCCAAATACGTAGATTAGAGCATATCATTCACATGTACCATGTGTGTGCCAAGTACCCAGACCCAGTGTAAGACTCCCTCTCACAGGTGGTCTGAATTTGCTTCTAGCTGGTCCTGTAAGCAGATTCAATATTTCATAAGCTCCATCTCATGCCTCCATTATTGACACCACATGGAAGTCAGGAAATTGGTTCTTTCTGGGAACAGTTTGCAGAAATATGCAGGCTGTCAGCCCCTTTCTCATGGGTGCATTAACAGAGCGGCTCACGATTACAAGTAACGAACCTTCTCCAGATGTGTGTAGCAACTCAGCTCCAACTTTATCTTCAGTCCTGAAGATGGACTTGACAAGATGGATTATTTGTGGCTGTATTGTAATAACTTTGTGAAATTGGAATTCCCAGCGATTGTAATGGAGGGTGAGGAATCAGCAGCAGAGGAACAGAGAATTTCTCCTGACAGTAAACAATACAAAAGAACAACAACAATAAAAAGAGCAAATCAGCTGAGGCATTTTCCTGCCTTGGACACTGACTCTTTCAGACTGTTCTAATTCTTTCCCTTTTATGATTCTGTTTATGTTACACACATTAAAGTTAAGTCATGTCTTTAATAAGATGGAAACTGGAAGTGAGATTTGGAAAAGACTGAATCAGGCTTCTTAACTTTTTTCTTCTTTTGGAGAGCACAAAAACAACTGACAGAAAGGGATATACCAAAGAAAACAATTTTAATTGTCAGCTTCCATGGAAAATTCAATCCAGTCTTTCATTCATTCCCTTCTTAATGCAGTGCCAGAACTCTTCTCTATATGGTTAGAGACTATGATTTAGCTGCAAATTTCTGAAGATACAAATGAAGTTTCTGAAACAAAGATTCTAGCTACGAATGGTGCATAGGCTCATTTTCGGTCACAAAAGACAGAGAGATACATCCAGATAAAGTAATTGGCAGTAAATTTCTCTTGAATTTTATCACCAGTGATGATTTCCAATAAGTATTCTCTTACAGCTAGGCTGTATTTGAATCTTTCTTTTAAATCGCAAGTCCTCTGAGTTGATAGTGATAAAAAATTGGGTTCCGTGGGGAGTTATTTGTCTATCTTCAAGGTTGGCACTCTTATTTGTTTGATGTAGATTTTCTAGATAAAATTCCTCCAGTCCAGCTGTTATGATTTAGCTAAATGTTTGTGCAGAGGGATTTCCTTTGTCATTGAAGAGATGAAATCAAAACAGAATTACTCATTCTTGCATCTTCTATTTATAGCCCAGCTATTATTCAGATGCATTGTAGAAGGATGATGTGGACAAGGATTTTTCTTTCTTTTTTTGGTAAACAAGCTTCTTTTTATACCCTGTGGTTTTAACTTTGCTTGCTAACTCAGGCAGACAGCACTTACCAAAAATATTACTACTTACACGAAAAATTACCTAAGTCATCCCATCTCCATTAGCAAATGAAATGTCTGTACAAAGAATGTGGGGGTGATTAGAAGTTATGGGTGGCTTACATGGAAGTGGCAGTGGTAGAAAAGCTTGTTTGTATAGGTTGCTTATGACTAATGATCTGACTTGTGAGAGTCCAGAAACAAGAATTCTGCTGTCTGTATTTAGTTTAATGCCACCATTGCAGCAATAGTGTACCATGGCACCATTGAAGCAGTCTCAAAATTTGGCAAGGATCATGATGTCAGGCACTTTTAAAAAATAATTTGTTTTTTGGAAGTGTTGAGATGGGGTGAAAGTTTTGGAGGTTTGTATTGGGACACGTGGAGCAGTTGGATAAATTGGTTATATAAACTGGTTTTCAGAACTTCCTGGGTCACTAAATTTTCTTATTTCACAGAAAGATGACTTGAGAAGAATCTAAAGTAGTTTGTGGGGTGAAGGGAGGTAAGAAGCAAGACTATGCGCTTTTCACCAATTTGATCTGTATGATAATTACAGGTAACTAGAATTAAATGAGATGTAGTATGGGGAATTTATTTTGTAATTTCTTAATCTTTCTTAAGGTTTGGTTCTATGATTGATAACTGCAGTATTTGAAGATGCCTATGTTATAACCTTCACAACAATGTTTACTCAGTTATATTCAATCGAATCAGAGAAGATTGACAATAGAAATCATAAATACAGAGAGGGGATCAAGGATATTAACAAATAGTGTTATCCAATGAAAACTTCATTAGTAGTTTTGGGTCAGTAGTTGTCTTATTTTCAATGGCAACAGCATGGTAAAAGATTTGTTAGATATAAGGATAGTATATATGGTCTAACAACATGGTCTTGAAGTCTTATTCTTTTAAGGATGTTGGCAACCAGTCAAATTAATAAATGACTTCTAGGTGTTGATTTTGAATTTCACTCTTGGTGATTACAGGATGAGTGTGTCTTTGTTTTCTCTCTGTGTTAAATTTGCCTTAGGAGTTCATTATTTTGAGAAGTTATTGAATTCGTCTCAGGGAAATCTGAAAATCATACAAGTTCAGTGTATAACCATGAGAAGCCATGAGAGCTGAAGACCCACACCACCCTTTTAACAACTTATTCTCCCATCTGGCCTGTCTCTATGCAGTGGAGGTTCTAGATGGCCATTGGTGGGGATCCCAAATTTTGTACACAGATAGAATATTAAAATCATAAGGTGAGGATTCTTAGATTTTAATTATTTCCCCCATCCCCAAGAGGGTGGGACCAAGATATCATTCTCACTTACAACCCAGTTTTTCCAATTATTCTGGAGCTAACTGGACAGAGAATAGGTTGACTTTGATCAGAATATAGGAGTCTGGGAAGGAGAATATAGGAGTCTGATTGCTATGATATGTCTCATTCCTCATGAGATGACAACAAAGTTAGAACTGGGGAGGATGGTTTAGTGAAAGCTCAGGGCCAAATTCATATAGTCCATGGATAGAGTCAATGGCTTCTAGTAGTAGCACTAGTGAGGCCTTTTTCCCTTTTCACTTCTCCTCAGAAAGACATTCATGGGGAGTAGTGTAACAAGGTTGGGAGATGCCAATAGGGGTATATCTGGGTAGCTCTTGTGGCTCTAGGGAATAGTGTGATGGGGCTTGTTATCATTAGTCACAGTGACTTGGCCCTGAAGTTGCCCATATCACTACATATAAAAAATGCTGGGAAACTCTGGAAAGGTTCTAATTTGGTGAGTAGAGGTCAACCACAGAGATCCCTGGGCACAGTACTTACAGACATAGCACTTTTATTGAGGAGGACTTACTTAAAGAACATGGGTGCTAGTGATAGGGTCTAGGTTTCTGTGGAGAGGTACCTGGTGAGGGCTAGGTTACCTGTGGGTACCAATCAAGAATGATGCCAGAAAAACTATCATGTAACTGGGAAGGAACACCTAACCTATAGCTGGGAATTTGGAAGAAGACAAAGTCATGTAGATCTGATAGAATTTCAGCAGGGCCTGGTAAGGCATTTATAGTCAGCTGACTTGTAGGCACTGGTGACTCCCTTCAGGAACACAGGTTATCATGGTGGCAATATGATGGTTGCTAAAGTTGGAGAACCACTGCATTGTGGGAATACAAGTGAGGATTTTGATCCTTAGAACAATCAAGCATTATACTTAAATGTTGAAAAGTGTCTAGACCTAAGGCAAATTACTCTCAAAGGTATCCTTATTTGGTTTTGGCAAACTTAAACAACCTCTTGACTAAGATGGTATTGGAAGGGAGAAATATCAACCTTGTTGCTAGTTATTTTGCTTATCATTGTTCAATTCCACTGAGTCATTGTAGACTTAGTGTTTAGATTTTCTATTAGGTCAATTTTTTTTCCGTTGTGATGGTACTTTAAACCAGATTTTATCTTGTGTGCTATGCTTGATTAAGAATGCTGTTTAGAATTCTGTGTTGATATAAATTGGGAGGCTACAACCATTGGGGAAAGAACTATGATTAACAGCCTGCCAGAATCTCAGCAAGCAAGGAGTAGTGGCATCTGTGTCACTTGTTTATCATTCCTGTTATATGTTTTTATCAGGATGTCTAGGACATGAGATACTTTGGGGGAGAAACAGAAGCCTGGAGAAAGCACATGGGTGTTAAGGAGGTGCTGAAGTGTGGGAAAGCATCTCACATTTTTTTCCTGGGACCTACCATGTTGGCTTCTAATGTATGTTCCTAATACTTGACACCAACTTGAATACCCACACCTTGGCAAAGTTCTAGGAAATGTAAGAAACCTTGGGGTTTAAAAAACGAGAGGAAAAACCTGCTATTGCTCATTAGAAATGTGAGAAATTGTATAGCTAGGGTCTGCTGTTCTCTTCTGGAATTTATTTCTGGCTTTTGTTTTGCCTTCTGTACAGATATAACATCCAAATGAGATTTGGGCCAGGAACAATAGTAACTGTTCTTCTGTAGGTCCTCTGGGTTCCCTCAGACATGGCAGAACAGCACTGTACCCGGGAAATTTTGTGTATTCATCCACTTATATAAACAGCTGAATTGGCTCACTGAGTGGTATTCCTTTAAAGACAGCCTGCTATCCTACTTACCATCCTGGTCAGAGGAGTTAAGTTATTTTACATATTTTTTTTGCCCTGTGGTAGCATAATGATCATTTTGAAGCAAAAATCTTAGGGGATATTATGAAGAGTAATTAACTATGACATCTGGCATAAGGAAGAACCAAACAATGTTATGTAAAGTATAGGCTTCAGCCTTCTTTTGAGTCATATATGAATGAATGTTTTTCCTATTTAAACCTAAAATATCTGAGTCAGTGACAAGTCTTTGGGTTTGTATGGAAGATCATACACTCTCATGGCATGTACCTGGCAATATAAACAATGGCTCTAGACATAGCTGGAAGAGCATGGGATTGGGGGACAGTGTGTCATAGCACTAGCACTACTTTTAAGGAACTACTTGGGCAAGTTCCTTAATCACTCTTAGTGTCAATATTTGAACCTAGAAAATAGAGGAGTTGAGTAAAGTCATCTATGAAACATCTTTTAGTTTTAGGATAATATTGCACTGTATTTTATTTTTATGTTTGTCTTCTTTCTGACCTGAACATGCCATTCTCCTGGACTCATTGGTTTGAATGCTCAGCATTTTGCTGGTTCTAGTCTCTATTTTGCCAAGGAATATTTATTCTGTAGATCTAGTTATCTAAGCTACTGTCTTGCACTGGATTCTCCTGGATACTGCTCTGGATCCTCTTCTTATTGGGAGAGGAACAAAAAAGGAGTACTTTAAAATAAAATGAAAAGTCCTATTATTTTCAAAAGGTAACCCAATATGCCTGAAATTCCTACTCTCTACATTTTTTGTTTAAAACATTTTGTATTACCTGTTTATTAATTTATTCTTACATTTCCTAAGGCCATACTTTATGAAGTACATTGTGTTAAGATGTGTAGGCCAAGTGTCTGCTCTTGAACCTCTTAGCAGACACCAACCTGAAATTAGCTAGACAGCTCTTTGGGGATTACAATCTAACAGACATAATCTGAAAGGAGAAACTGGATAATAGTTCTAGAGTTATTTTTGATCAAGAGTGTAGCCACTGAAGTAAAAATGTTAAATGAAAATAAACCAATATGGTGGTAGAAGATCTATTCTATTCTGGGATCCTGGTTTTGCATATTTGCTTGGAACCTAAATATTTTTTTTTCTGCGGAATTAAAGAAAATTTGGACTCCCTTTTAAAATACAGTTTTCTCTATTTTATATATACTCAAATTTATTTTTTAACTTTCTCTCAAACAGAAAGCCTCTCAAGCTTCTGAATATTTATTCAAAGATCAAAAAAAAATTTCAGCCCAGTGGAATTCAAATAAATATGATGTCAGATGTCAGTGTATTTCACTCATAAAAAATCTGAGTAGAAACTCTTGCAAAAGATTTATCAACATCAGAGGGTACACTTATGGATCTTATATGCATGTAAGTATTAATACTGTGTACTAATTATTTCTTATTCTATTACCTGCATACCATTGGAATTCAAGTGCTACTGAACCAATTTACAGATTACTATTTAAAAAATTAGATAGAGACTATATTACACTTTTAGCTGGGTCTTAAAAAGCATACAAAATAACCAGATTTAGGTCTGTGTTGAGAATCTGCTGAATTGTTAGGAGGCATGTAGAGGTATAGATTAGCCTCAGGGTTTCAGAAATAGCAGAGAGAATAGTGGGACTCTGAAAGAACTTGTGCACTTGTAAACTTGGCAGACTTCAGCTGTGAATGGTTGAACCAGACCAGATGAACTGTTGGGAATGCTGAGAGAGCCAGGGAAAGAACTTGCTTATTTTTGCCGCCTGAGAGAGGGAAAAAATAATCCAAATGACAGACATCCAACAGGATGGTGGTTCAGTACTTGGAAAGCAGTGAGACTGAAAACCACCTGTGGTTGGTAATGGAAAGCAAACGTCTTTATTTTTTTCATTTTAAGTACTATTTTGGGCTTCACACCCCAAGTTAAATGCCAGGGGCACAGAGGTAGACAGTTGCTTATGTGACATCAAGAGTGAGCTCTTATGACTCATACACAGTTCATGATCTCCATGAATTAGAAAGAGGGAAGGTATTGGCCTAAATTCAAAGAACAGAAATTCAAAAGTATAATAGTTGACTTAGGAAGACAGATTAAGAGGCCTAAATATGTTTAACTTGGATGGAGAATGAATAAAGGAGATATAATAGCCATCTGCAGGTCCTTGAAGAACTGAAACTCAAACTAAATAAGGAGAGGAATTATTTGGGGGTGGTGTATGGAGGCATAGCTATGCTTGACATGATGAAATTGAGAAAAGGAAAACTTAGCCTGAATGTCAGGAAAATATTTCTTATATAAGTTTCATAAATCTGCCAAGGGAAGTGGTAAAAGTCTTGTTATTTGAAATACTTTAAAACTAGATTGGATAAACCACTCATAGTTTTCAGTCTTTCTCCCACCCTACCACTTTTCTATCTAACTTCTGATTTCTTTGTTCATGACATTTGAATGTTCTCTAAATTTTTTTTCCTTATGAAAATCTCAAAGGTGCTTTACACCTATATTTAATTTTAAGGTAAATAAAAAAGTTTGATTCACTGGAAAAAAATCACCAGATTGCTTATTAGATTTTTCCTTTTTCCAAAGTTCATTCCTTAAATTGCTTTGTTTAAATTTATTGGAGTACAGGTTTTTGTCATTTACCTTTAAATTAGAGTAGAATTGTGACAAGAGTAATTTTGATTGACTACTTTAAAATATTAAAAAAAAGGACTCTGGTATTAAATTAAGAATCAATAACAGAATGAAACTGGAAACCTCATGAATATATGGAGAGTAAACACATTCCTAAATAATCAATAGGCAAACTATATATATATATATATATATATATATATATATATGAATTCTAAGAGCAACTAGAAAATACTTAGAGAAAAAAGAAAATGAAAACAACACAGTAAAACTTATAGGATACAACAACGTAGTGGTTAGGGAAAATATCCACTTACAAATGCCTATATAAGAGAAAAAAAGATTTTAAGTCAGTAACTTAATTTCTCCCTTAAAAAAAAAAAGGAACAAACTAAACCTAAAGCAAGCAGAAGAAAGGAAATAACAAAGACTTGAGAGGAAATGAGAGAGAAGATGGGAAAATAATAGAAAAAGCAATAAAACCCAAATTAGAATCTTCAAAAGATTCACAAAATTGAAAAACCTTTAGATTGATGGTCTAAGGAAAAAGAGAAGGCTCACATTACTAAAATCAGGGATGAAAGAGGGAAATCAATACTGACTTTACAGAAATAAAGGGGACTAAACGGGACCCTATGAACAACTGGGGGCTGGATTATTTAGGGGAAATGGATAAATTCCCTGTAAGACACTAGTTGTTGAAACTGCCTCAAGAAGAAATAGAAATTTTAATAAAACCTATGCTAGGTAAAAAGATTGAATTAGTAATTAAAAACTTCCTATAGAGAAAAGTCTGGAACAAGGCTGGTGAATTCTACCAAACAATAAAATATTAATTAATACCAATCCTTCATAAACTTCATAAACTTATAAAAAGTAGAAGGGAAGGGGAACTTCCTAACTCATTCTATGAGATAGGCATAAAAGATCAAATTAGAAAAAGATGCCACAAGAAAAGAAAACTTCTTATGAATGTAGATGCAAACATCTTTTCCTTAGATTAGGGGAAGGTTAGGAATAAATGTCCATCTCATCACTTCTATTTGACATGTGCTGTATAGAAATTAGACAAAAAAAAAATAGAAAGGTGTCCAGATGTTAAAGGAAAAGACAAAGTGATTTCTATTTGCAGACAATATGATCTTGTGTGTAAAAAATTATTAGGAGTTCACTGAAAGATTGTTATAAATAATAAATTCAATAAAATTGTAGCATATAAATCAATATACAAAAATTATTAATATTTCTATACATTAGTAATAAACACTCAAAATTAGAATTAAGAAAACAATTTCATTTGCAATAATATAAAAATAAATACTTTGATATAAATTTCCTCCAAAATGCCATATTTTTACCGTGGGAACTATATAGTATATTGAAAGAAACTGGAAATCTAAGTAAATGGAAAGATACCTCATACTCATGGATTGAAATACCTAATATTGTCAAAACACAATACATCCCAAATTGATCTAGATTCAATTTAATCTATATCAAATTTGCAGCTCACTTTTCTTTCACATATTGATAAGCTGATCCTAAGATTCATATGGAAATAGCAACAACAGAATAGCCAAAAACAATGTTGAAAAAGAACACTGTTTGAAACTCATACTTAACAATTTCAAAACTTACTACAAAATATAATAATCTAAACAATATAGTGCTAATGTAAAGATAAACATATTGCTAAATGGAATAAAACTAAGAATCTAAAAATTTACCTTTTATATTTATGGTCAGACATTGACCTTTGACAAGGTGTCAAGATAAATTGTTAGAAGAACAGTTATGTATGTCATCAGAAGATATTGATACATTTGGATATTCACATGCAAAAAATCAAGTTGATTGCCAGCCTCATACCTTGTATAAAAATTAATTCAAAATGGTTATAGATACTTATGTGCTAAAATTATAAAACTTTTAGAAGAAAACATACAAGTAAATCTTCATGATTCTGAAGTAGGTAATGGTTTTTAAAATGATACAAAAAACACAAGCAACTGAAGGAGAAATCTATAAATTGTACTACATTAAGATGATAAACTTGTGCTATCAACAATACCATCAAGAAAATTAAAATACAGCCCACAGATGAGAGAAAGTATTTTAAATCATTTATGTGATGATGTACCTAGACTACATAAAGCATTATTACAGCTCAATTATAAAAAGTCAACCCAATCTGAAAAATGAGCAAAGTATCTGTATAGACATTTCTCCAGAGAAGACATACAAGTGACTAATAAGCACATGAAAAGATGTTCAACATCATTAACCATTCAGGAAATGAAAATCAAAATCACAATATGATTGTGATTTTATTAGAATTTCTACAATTCACAGGGATGGCTATAATAAAAAAAAACACTGATGATGAATGTTGGTGAGGATGTGGAGAAATTGGAAACCTCACACATTGTTAGTGGGAATATAAAATGGTACAGCTGTTGTGGAAACAGTTTGGCAGCTCCCTAAATGTTAATAACAGAATGAGCACATAACTCAACAATTTCACTCTCAGGTATATACTCTAGAGAATTGAAAACATGCTTACACAAACATTTGGGCACAAATATTTGTAAGAGTATAGCCTGTAATAGCCAAAAATGGAAACAACTCAAATATCCTCCAATGGATACATCAGCCAACAAGATTATATACATACAGTGAAATAATATTCAACAATAAAAAAAATTCCTCTATCTGTCCCAATATGATGAAACTTGAAAACGTTATGGTAAGTAAAAGAAACCGCTTGTAAAAGATCATCTGATGCATAGTTCCATTTATGTGAAGCTTTAGAAACAGGCAAAACTATGGTGACAATAAGTAGATTAGTGACTATCAAGGGATGAGAGGTTGGGGAATGAGAATAATCTAAAATTAGACTGTGGTTGCACAATCCTAAGAAATATACAACAAACTTTCATTGTATACTTTACCTGCTATGAGTTATATCTCAATAAAGTTGTTCAAAAAAAGAAAGATGAAAGTACTCCAAACACAAACTTAATTGTGAAAATGTTCCTTTCATCTTTAAATAAAAGAACTTATTACTCCTTTTTGCCCATTTTATCCCTCTCCGTCTCTCTGACTTATTCCATGACAGACAAATTTACAACTCATAAATAACTCTTAACTTTTACTCGACTGACTTGATAAACCTGTTAGAAAGAAAACCTAGAAGCCAGGTCTCATTCAACCTTTGTAAACCAACTAAGAGTTGTGGCAGAAGCTCTGTTAACTGAATTCATTTGAAACTAGACTTAATAAGCCATTTATCTGTTCTGATGGGTGGGACTGGGAAGAGTGACAGCATGATACCTCACCTTGGAGTGGGATGGGAGTCTTTGATTGGGTGTGGGTCCAGAGATTGTAGAGATGTTGCTGCCCCTAGAAATATTAGATTGAGTTTCTTCCTGTGAGGCAGAAGGTTGGGAGTGATTTAGTATAATGGTATCCCAAGCCCCAACATTGTAATGGAGGGAAACATTTTTGGAACAGCCTGAAATAGAATATAAAATATGATAAGTTTACAGGAAGCAAAAAACCTCTATAAATTATGAAATGCAAAATGACATGATATGGGGGAAGGGCAAGATAGAAACTAAATATAGTGTGTCATCTCCTTCTATGGCTCAGATTATACTTCACTAGGCAATTTTTATGGCACACATGAGGTCAGGGAGTGAGAGAGAAGCTTTG
This sequence comes from Uropsilus gracilis, assembly GCA_004024945.1. NCBI lineage: Eukaryota > Metazoa > Chordata > Mammalia > Eulipotyphla > Talpidae > Uropsilus > Uropsilus gracilis. The sequence goes on along the minus strand of PVHY01002601.1, from coordinate 77,214 downwards.
CTCTCACAAAATCTCTCCTTTGCTGATATCTGACATTTCTTTGATAAGAAATAGGGTCTTTCACTCCATAATTAAAGCTAACAGACATATAACATAATTGGGAAATAACACTCAAGAGTAAATATTTTTGACAGAGGATGCCAGATGGTACAGTTACTCCTTCTATGCTATGCCCATGTGATTGAGGAAGCATGAAGATCATATGTGCAAGGAGGGAGAGATGGGCAAGGAAGAGGGTGGCAAATCGTCTTGAGTGTTAGAAAAAGATTTTTTCCCCTCAAATTTTATTAATCTCTCAGTTGTCTACATAAATAAATCACTTTGGGGATGCATTTTCACACTTTCATATGTGCATATGCTTTTCTTACCTGCCACTAAAACTCCCTTGCCATTGCAGAAAAGAGAAACTTAGTCCTGACAAAAGAAGAAGATTCTTGAGCAAGCTAGTAACATGATGAAATAAATAACTGAGTTCATTTTGATAACATGTCCAGCTGGGCTAAATGGCAAGGCAATCATGTTGAGAGATGCTTCCATAATCTAGACAGGGGAGGGTAAGAATATTGGAATAGTCTTGTATCTGCAGACATGGTACAAGAGGGGCAAATTTAGGAGTGAAGATAGTAAAAAATCTCTATCCTGAATGCTCTCTCTTAGAATAGCACAAATCCATGCTAGTTGGAAGAAGGAATTATTCTGCTCATTTAATTCTCTCTCCATCCACCTCTGCTTAAAATCCATCAGTAGTTTAGCAATAACTTCAAGACAATGTATAAATTCTACAATAATGTCTGTAGTTCTTTATAACCTGATTCTTGCTCACCTCTCCAGCCCATCTCTCCTTCTTGCTTATTTTGAGCTCAATGACCAACCCAGACTGAATGACTTTTTCCATTCAGTTCCATTGAGGTTTTTGCAATAACCTCGACCTGGCAATCCTTCTTTTTGCACCTACCATCCATCTCTTTCCAAATTGATATAATTCCTTTGAAATACTGAGATCTTAATTTAGACCCATTTTGCAGACAATTTCTAGGAACAACCTACTTTTTCATCTATCTGAGCTAATTGTTTCTTCCCTGTGTCTCCTTATCACTCTGCCTAAAACAATAGCTTCCTACTTTATCATAAATCAGTCTGTACTGAATGGTTCACCAAACTGTAATTGACACAGAAATCACCACCAGTGCTTATAAAATGCAAACTTTCAGGTCCAAGACCACAGGTTCTGGTTTATTAGCTCTTGGCTAGGCTCATGCTCTTAGAAATATGGTTGTATTTTAAGAAGTTGCTTACTCATTGGTGTGCCAAACTCGACTGTGACTATAAAGGGATAAAGACCTTTGTCATCCTAGTACCCAGTACATGGTCTGAAAGGGTAAAGTTGGTCATTAAGTAATTGCCAAATAAGTGAATAAATAATGTGAGAACAGGAAGAACAACAACAACAAAAATGACTCAAGATGGCAAGCTTAGGGAACAAGGAGGTAATGGAAAAACTGGGAAGGTGTGTCTATTTGTGGGAGAAAATGATGAACACCCACATGCTAACTTCAGACAACAGGTGGGGACACTAAGGCGGCACCTAGCCCTCTATGTCTCCTGTCTGGCACTGACTATGATGTGGAAAATGGTCCAGCCCTGCTTGCATTACCTATGCACTCCCAAGGACACAGATGTATGTTTTCTCTTGAGGCAGCATATAATTTGGAGAATTGCAATCATTTTTTCCATGCTCTTTTGAAGGCTGTAAAATAATTTTAGATGCAATAGTAATTCTAGGTCCTTGCATACCCTTGACCTTTGAAGTTTGATTCAAAACATTGGACACCTCTTAACTCCAGATGTTGGCAAGTTAATAATATATTGCTCAGGGAAGAATTTGGTCTCCTTTGCATGAAGAACTGAAGACAACTAGAGCATTATCTTACCTCATTTAAAAATTTATTTATTGTTGCTGCCACAACTGGCAGTTTTGTCAATATAGAGGCAAAATAAGAAGTCTTAAGAAAAAAGAATGGTGCTCACTAGTGTTTATGGAGGTGAGCATTGTCATGCAACCAGAGTAAGAACTTTTCAAACCCACAGTCGTTCTAGTCTAAGAAAAAGAAGGATAATTTCCAGCTTTGTGAGTCCAGTACCTTTTTTTAGAGCCTTTTTTTTTTTACCCATTTCCTACATTCAGTCCTCATCCTTGGTTTTCTAAATGATAGGATTCACACAGAACCCATGACCAACCGTGGCCTTCCAACCACTCTTAAAAGCTTTTTAGTCTTTTAGCTGGCAACACTGACTTGAAGAAGAATAATTTCTTTATGAGGCAAGCAGTTAGGATGTGACGTTAAGGCCTTCTGTGACTTTTCACTGTCTGCTATCAGCCACGGTGATTTGTGTATCTTAAGATTCCCAGGTAGGTAATAAGCATCTTGAAGATATGGACAGATCTCTTTCTCAGTAACTAATACAACATTCTACATCAGCTAAGTGTTTGCTAAGTTTTTAGTGGGATGGTAAAGTTCATCTGAGTACTCTCTGGTGCTGGTTAGTGCGTGAGCTTGCTAGGACTGGATGGCTCAGTGAATATGGTAATCAAATGTCATGACATCACCTTCTAACACCACCTCGCACTGATTATTTTTGAGGGGGAAGGGCAGTCCATCATGCCCTGGAGAGTCTTAGCCACCTTCCCCTGGCAGGTGTGTTGTTTTTCAGACATTGCCTTTCTGGACCTGAGCTCATGATGAACTTTTCTGAGAAGGTGGAGAACCTCTGGTTCAAAGAGGATATGAGACTACACCTGAGGTTCCATGACACATGGGTGGCAGAGTAGGCCAGAAAACTTCTTGACCAAATAGATGACTTCTTGGAAGCAATGACAAATGACCGTTTTGTAATGAGTGTACATTTTCTTACATGAAACTTGGCCTCTGTCTTCATTTTCCATTTTCTGAATTTGAATTTTTTTCCCTGTTTTCTTTCCATTCACTGGCTTCATAGGGGAACCTCTGCTAACAAACCATTCTGCTCTTTTTAACAATAGTTTTCCAGAAAAGTTTCTTCATCCTGGGAACCCAAAACCCACACTGTGCTCTGTTTAGAATGCCATTCCTCCTGCCACCCCCCCTCCCCCAGTCCCAATTCCTGGCACATGCTACCTACCCATTGTACAACTGCCAGTTCCCAGTCATGAAGATGTGTCGTTCGTGTGTGTATTGGAAGGTACCATCCTTTCTTTCCCTAAAAACATGTTTTCACTTCCCTATGAAGGTGGAACTTTATTACCTCCTTAAATTCACAGAAAACTCACCAGCTGATTCTATATAGTTTTTCTTGGGTGCATGTGTGTGTGTCCTCAGTGATGAAGTTCTCTCGACTGAGAACCACTATGAGAGAGCACTCGCCACCCCTGATTGTACATCAATGCTTAATAAAGTTCACAGCATCTTCACACCCAGCTCTTCTACAATGGAACACAATGATAGACACATTGGTGTAATCGCTGGTCTAAGCTGAAAATGCATCCAGGTAACATTTCTTGTACTTCCCTGCTCCCCAGAGAGTGCCTGAGCTGTGGTTAATGCAGGACCAGCACCTCTGGCCACTGGTAAGGTGTTTGCAGGTGCGGCCAGACACCAAGTCTTCTCCACCTCCAATATGGTGGCAAGCTGGCTTCTTGATGACATGAATCTGCTGCTGTTCCCTGGAGTATTCCTGGGAGCCTGAATTAGGGATCACTCCCTGACTATTTCCTAGTGTGTAGTTGTGCAAGGGAAATTTATTGTGGGATTGGGGAGACTTTCCCCAGAATGAATGTCATGTATTTTGGTGACTGCTTTATCTATCCAGACCATCTTCCCTTGAAGCCACATTATCCTCTCATGTAGAACAGTCCTCCACATCAGAGTCAATGTTCTCATATCTCTGCCTGATGATGGGAACATTTGAACCCCAGTCCACTAGCCAAATGATTTTGGGAAGGCAGATGATTCTACATCATTTTTTGGTACAGAATGTGCTACAGGGTATTGACCAGCCCGAGTGAGAGCCAAATCAGCTTGAACAATCTAAAAGTTTAATTTCAATTATGGGGATTCCCATGTTTAGTATTCTTATTGAGTTTCTTTGCCAGTAGACCCCTGTCCAGGCAAGAAGGTCCTCTTTAAGTAGATGGTCAATGAATCTGTATTATAAATTCTAACATTCCAGAGAAAAGAAGGTTAGCCTTCCAGAGGAGTGTAAAACATTGGGCTCAAGTGGCCTGAATTTGAATCCTGTTTCTCTTCTTATGAGAAATAATACAAATAGTAATATAATTATATTATTTAATCATTATATAATATGGTAATTAGACAAAAATAGAATAACAAAATATGAAAGAGAATAATAACTTTGAGAGTGTACATTTAAAAATCAAATGTCAAAATTCATAAAATACAGTTGATACAGCACCTCACCTGATAGAGAGCAGACTGTTCAAAGATTTGGCAATCATTTTTCTGGGTCCCTTTGTGAGACCTCAGGACGAATGTGTGTCTAAACACCTTGGCATTCCTGGCACTTGGCATGGACAGCAAAAGTACCTTAAGTAAACTGGTTTGAGGTTTTATCCTCTTGCTTGAGTGGCTGCGTAGGCGCATCTTACTGTTGTGTAACTTCAATTCTTCAGCTTTGACCTTGATGACAGGTTTGCGTGCCATTCACAAGCCCCCCTGTAATTGTGGTTGGATAAAAAGGCTATATGGGATAATGTTGTGACTTTTCCCCACCTCTTGCCCAACACTGTGGCATAGAAAGAAAAACCTTTCAGAAGGCAAGAGCCTATGTGTCCAATTGTCTTAGAACATGTCGTTCTTGGGCTTAGCTGCTGATTGAGTCTGCCTTTGATTGAGATGCTTGATTGAGGTTCACTGTAGCAGACGCTAGAATTCAGTGTGCATAAACTAGTGCGGTTTATGGCTACTGAAGACTTTTGCCCAAATGTTCTCAAAAGTTCATAACTTCCCTGCATCTGGAAGTTCCCAAAATTGAATCATCACTCTTGACAATCATTTCTATTCATTTGGTAGTAACCAGTTGGAGACTGCGCTTCATCAAGGGCTCTTATGTTCCATTCAGATTCTGCCTTTGCCAATCTTTATTTGCTTAACACAGCCACCGGCTTCTGGATTTTTCCCTGTAATCGAAGCTGAGAGTTTAGGCACTGCTGCACTCTCTTGCAGTCTGCCAGCAAATCTGCTACCATGCCCTCTCCTTTTACACACCTTGTCAACAATTCTTTGAAGAGCAACAGAAGCCCACATTGGAGAGTGTCAGACTCTTAGATGCACACAAACTCTTGATTAAACTGTTGATTCTGACCAAGGAGGTGAGCCCAACATTCTGATTTTCTAATCAGCTGACAGTCCCATTCCTCTATTAGCAGATCAAGATCTCAGGCATAATGACATCTAGCTATTCACATGAAGTTCTATAAGAATTTAGTTCTCTTAAAATGATTCCTTCTATCCATGTTGCTGCAAATGACAGAAGTTTGATTGAAGCATAATATTTCATGTGCATAGTAATATTCCATGATGTATAGATATACCACATCTTTTTCAGCCATTTATCAGTTTTGGGGCATTTGGGTTGGTTCCTATCTTAGCAATTGTAAATAATGCTGCAAATAAGCTAGAAAGAAAAGAGAAATACAGGATGATCTCACTTATATGAGGGATATAAGGAAAACAAACAAATGGACAAGAAAAATTAAAAACTGCCAATGGAACTGAAGCATAGGGCAAAAGAGGGGAAGGTGGGTGAAAAGCGGGATGAGGAGGGCACAAAAGATTAAGATGGCTCATCTATATCTTTTGATGGGATGGTGATGGGAGATCCTTGGGGGTAAACAAAGATGTATTTTATATATGTATATATACATGTAGGTGTATATAGGTGCAATCAATTAAAAATAAATCAATGAATTAAAAAAAGAACCCAGTTCTTCATTTATTGAGCCTTTCAGCAAACCTAGCTTTTTTTCCCCTCTGAATCCTCAGATGGAAGTTTTTGATCATTTTATATTTCAGCAGTACTAAACACTATAGATTTATGCAGCCTTAATATGAATTTCCTTCAGTTTATCTTATGTTAACATCCATCATCCTCTTAGAATTTTATTCCTCATGTAAGTAGCTATTGCTGCAATAAGCAATATTGCATCGAGAGAAATGGACACAGCTGTAGCACTCTTGGGGTCATTTTGCCTTTGATGGTGTTTTATTTTGAGTTTCCTTTTGTTGATTTCACCATCAAATTAATGATATTTAGCACATGAGTCCCTTTTTGGAATGTCTGCTATTGGCATGTTTCTGGATTACTTCAACCTGCCTGAAATTTTCCCTTAAAAGTTTTGGGGTTGTCTCCTTCTTTGTTTTATTAGGCACACAGAACCACTAAAGAAGTCTATGGCCCTCTTGTATGATTAAATAATGAACAAGGGAGAAGTCCTTTACTGTCAAAAAATCAACAAGAATGTAAGATATTAGGGGGATTATTTATCTTTTTCTTTAAAATAATCCATTGCAATTTTGTTGGGAATTACATTCAATGTATAGATGACTTTGGGTAGCATGTACATTTTAACAGTATTAATTCTTCCATTATATGAACATGGATTATCTTTCCATTTCTTCTTTCTTCTTAATTTTCTTTCTTTCAATATCTTGTAGTTTTCAGTGCACAGATATTCTTCATGGTTAAATTTGCTACTAAATATTTTATTATTTTTGATGCTATTCTAAATGGGATTTTAAAGTTTATTTCTTTTTTGGATACTTGTTGTACAGAAATAAAACTGATTTTTGTATGTAGATTTTGTATTCTGCATCTCTTCTCAATTTATTAATTCTCTCTTATTTTTTCGAGTGTAGTCCTAAGGATTTTTCCATATTGTAGCGTATAAAAGATCATCTTCAAAGAGAAACAATTTTACTTCTTCCTTTTTAAAATTTTCTTTCCTTGACCAGTTGCTCTGATTGGGACTTCTAGTGAGTACTATGTTGAATAAAAGTGTAAAAAATGGGCTGTGTTCTTGTTCCTGATCTAGGAGAAAATGATTTCAATTTTTCACTGTTGTTGGCTGTGACTTGTCATATAGGCTTTTATTCTGTTGAGATACATTCTTTCTATTCCGTATTTGATGAGGCTTTTTTTAATCATAGAAGTATACTGAATTTTATCAAAAGTTTTCTGCATCTCTTGACATGGTCATGTGTTTCTTCACCTTCATTTAATAGGTAGTACATAGCATGTACTGACTTGTGTTTTTGAACCATCCTTGAAGCCCAGAGATAAATCCCTCTTGACTATAAAGTATGACACTTTTAATTAACTAATTACTTAATTATTAAAAAAATAAATATACATGTTTTATTAAGGTTTACATATGGGGGGGTAGAGGGTGGGGGAGCTTCATAAGAGAATGAAGACCCAAAGAAAGGACCAGAGATGGCTACATGTCTACTTTTTAAGCAAAACAAACAAACAGAAACATTTGTGAATACATGACAAGAATAAGGGCTTGAAGAAATAAATGGTGGGGAAGTATCAAGGAGGGAGAATAGTAGAAGATAATCATTCCTTTAGTGAATATACAGATTAATTTTAATATGAATCCTTTGGTCTCTAGTGATAAGGATATTTTCCTTTTTCTCATATAGGGAAGATACCTTCCTCATAAGAAATTTTAAGGTCATTTTTTGGGAATGGAAGGATTGATCAGAAAGCTCTTCCTGAATCTGCTTGTTTTCTTTTTAATTGATTGCACATGTATATATATTTTACATCATTATATACCCCAAGGTTCTCCCACTATCTTGTTACCTGTGATAATCTTAATCTCTTGTGCTCATTGCTCCCCAAATCTCACCCCCTCCCCTTCCCTTGCTTTATGCTTTAGTCCTGCTGTCAGTTTGTTACATCCAGGATTTCTCGTTTTCTTTCTGGATGAACCCAGAAGGAATCATGCTAGCAGAAATAAGCCAGAAAGAAAATGAGAAATCCTGGATGTAACAAACTGACAGCAGAATTAAAAGTTAAATGAGATTATGTGAACCTTTTGATGTAAAAACAACCATATTAAAAACTTAATATATTGATATTGATGTTCTTCATTCTGACTAATATTAACTTCCTATTTCCTGTCTTTATTGTAATTACTTTTCACTTCACAGAGTCTTTGAAAATCAATGAAATATGTAAACCTATGCTTTGGTAACTGAGTTCCTCACTGCCCTTTGTTCATGTGCCCTAAATTAGCGGAAATCACAGATTCCAAAGACTCAAGGAAAGAGGATACTTTGGAGGATCATAAAAGTATGTCTCAATATATTTAATATCCAAGGTTACCACTTCTTTACATTGGATTATTACATTTGGTTTCCTTGCTTTTGTTCTTATGTCCTTTACATTAGTCTCCATTCCAACAGAGTGATTCCTTTAAAAAACAAGTCAGATCATGTCACTCTTCTGCACCACTTAGAATAAATGCCAGAATTCTTTAAGAAATACAGTCCCTAAAAATCTCACCTCTCTCATATCTCTAAGCTCATCTCATCTCATCATACTCTTTCTCCCTTATATTCATTCTATTCTAGTTACAATGAACTTCTTACTGGTTCATGAACATGTCACCATGCATGTTTCAACCTCAGGAATTTTGTAGTTGCTATTTCCTTTGACAGGAATGTTCTTTACAAAATATTTTTATTATTCAGACTTTGCTTTTATTTACTTTAATTTTTTGGTTAAAACATCATCCTTACTAAAAAGTTTTCTGTGGATTCCTTTTAAAAAATTTCAATGATCTAGGAAGACACATGGCCTTCTCCTATATTTTATTTTTTCCATAATTCCATGTCATAATTTTACAAACTATATATTATACTTATTTGTTTATAACCCCAGATTAGACTATAAACCCCATAAAGGTGAGGGTTTGCTTACCTGCTCTATCCCCAGTTTCTGGAACCATATTTATTGATGCATTCATTCATCGATAAATATGGTTCCGGAAACTAAGCAATGTGTTGGAAAGGATCAGGTTTTGGAATGCTGGAAAACCTCTACATGTCATGGTGACCTTGAATGTGGGATCTAAATTCCCTCCCCAAATGATTGACTCAAGGTCAGAGATCTTCTATAGTATTGTTAGCTGTCAAAGAGTATGAAAAATGGTGGGTTTCTAGAAACACCTTACTGGTAGAGTTGACTTCCTGTCCTCTGTCTTTCTGGATGCCAGAGAAAATTGTTGACTTGAAGGAGAAAATTAACAATGTAGGTTTAAAATGTTCGTTTAAGATTACACTATATATTAGAGGATGAAGAAAAGGATTAGTTAAGCAAAGTAGAACTTGGAAGTTAGTTTGACTGCACTTAGTCATAATCTTAACCTTGATGCTTTCATTATTCTCAGGAAGCATGCTTATTTGTGTTATTTGTCTTGTGATGGCTCACTTCTCATGCATTATTCCTAACCCCAAAGGATATGGACAGTTGGCTCATTTCAGCATTGTTGGATTGCTTTCTCCCTTTGGAGAGTGGGCTGGAAAATTCTCTTCTTAGAGGTGCCTCTGGCAGTAAAGAAGAGGAATCAGATTACCAACAAAAACCAGAGAGGGAGAGATGGGGTGGAGTTGGGGAAGAGTCATTTCATAATTTAACTTGACTTTCTCTTACCCTGGAAGAAGTCTTTTATGGTTTGGGGGAAGGAGTAGTGACTGAATCTTCTCTAGAGGGGCTTTATGGAAGCCCCTCCCTCTGTGATAATTTCCCACTTCTGCTAGAAATTCCTTAGCATAACTGAGGACAGAAACAACAAGTGCTTAACCTAAGGTAATGATGGTGGAGATGGCGTGGATTGGTGTAGACTTGACACACTCACAAGGCAGAATAGACAAGACTTGTGTTCAGTAGGAAAGATAAGTGATGACAAAAAGGGAGGTGCTGAGGATAACTCTCAGAATCTGAGAGAGCTACAGAGGGTAACTTCCAGGTTTGTGCTTTGGGAGTTGGGTAAGAATGAGGATACTGTTTCCTGAGCTGGGGAATGCAGGAGGAGGTGATGCTACATGTGTTAAGTGAGAAGTGTCTGGAGCATGCTACATAGAGAAGTTCATAGATAGTCTGCAGTCTGAAAATCATATCCAACTCAAGAAAAACTTCTTGGCTAAATTGATTTAGAAAGCATAAATACAAGCAAGTTGGTCATAAATTCTGAAAACATAGATAATAACATTTTTGTCATATGTTATAACAAAGTATAAGTAAATCATTTTTGATGTATTTACCTATGTTTCTAGACTTTATGACCCCCCTGTAGAAAAGTGTTAGAGCCAACTAGAATACAGATCAGTCAGATAGATTATATAAAGAAGAGACAGGGATTGGACATGGAGTCTTAGGAACTACAATATTTATGGGACAAAGGAGACTGAGAAGAAACAGAGAGAAAGTGAGATTTAAAGCACAGGAAAGCCCAAGAGGAGAACAATACTTTCATTGAGATGGAAGAAAAAAGATAAATAAGAATACGTACATCTCAGCTCTGTCTGCCATCAACACTCCTTTTTAAACACCCCCCACCCCCCGCCTATGTCTGAAAGTATTGCTTTCCTTAGAACACAGGTTCTTAACTTTTATAGAGTAGCAATTTCTTTGAGAATCTGATGGAAAGTCTGGACCGTCTTCTATATGTGAATAGCAGGAATGGAATGCAGTGTAAGGCGGTCACAGACCTTCTGAATCCCATTGCTTATACTTAAGACTCCTGGTATTTTGCAAGAAGATTTTCTATGCTACTTCTAAGTGTTCACAGGGAAGGTCTTAGTTTCTCTGCATTTTGGGGAAATGATGCTTCATTTTTAATCTGAGAAAGGGGAAACAAAGGGAAAAAAATCTTATGTATGTATATGCTGTCGTTTAGTTTATCAAAACCCAAATGATGTTTTTCTTCCATTACAGGAATTTTTTCCTTTCCTTTATTGCTGTAGTCTCTTTCTCAACAGCTTTAAATTATTTCTTGATTCAAATTGACATTAGTTTAATTTGTAAAGTTGTTGATTGTTATTACAATAAATTATTACAGTTTTTTAAGTCTGTCACAGCACAGAGTTTTCAGAAAATTTTAAGGATCCTATTCTCTCCAGAGAACATTTTGAAAAAACGTTTTCCCTGCCCCCAACAGATATAACCCAGTTTTAAAAGATGCCTCCCTTTCATTTGAAACTTATAAGCAATTCTTCCTTTAAATATTCTTTAATTTTGGCTTCCTTGATACCAGACCTCCCCATTTCATCTCCTTCTTCTTTTATCATTGTTTCTAAACTTATTTGGTTGACTTATTTTCATGCTAATAGCATCTTCTAAGGCTCTGTTTTTAGCTCTTTATCCAACTTGTTTTCACTCAGTTTACTTGAACAGATATTTATTGGACTTGTAATATGTTTGGTGCAGTTATTAATCTTTACAACTGCAAACTTTCACTCTGTGAGGATTTATGCCTTCAGCATTGACATGGTACAATGACACAATTCTCAACTACTAACCATGTCGCTTTGAGGTATCGCAACCCTTCTTCCTTTCAACTGGCTTCATTTCTCCATACAAATCAGCAGTTCTCACCATGCATGTCTTCAATCTTAATTGTATCTGAAGTAAAAAAGCAAAACAAAACATAAACCCTCAACCAAAATTCTGCTGCTGGTTTGCAACCTTGCAAACATCATAAAATACTGTTTTCAAACTTATTATCTTCATTCCCTCGTATCTTTAGTAATATCTTTTAAAATGCTGTTAATTTCTTTCTTCTATTATTTTCTCCTTCCTTTCTTCCTCTTTGCTGCTTCTATTTGTGTTCTCCAATGTCACCATTTTGTCGCTGTTGTATCTCAAATTGCTCTCCCTACATGTTCAGTACAAAAACGTGTGTGAACTCTATCCAGTGATGTCAATCATTGTGCACATAACTCTCATATTGATAATTTCTTTTTTGGTCAGGTATTGAAATTTCCATTCAGCACCCAGCAATTTTTTCAAATCCAATTGCTCATCAATATCATCTAGTTAAAAGCTTGAACAACTTCAGATGGGAAAATTAAAGCAAGTACCAGAACGCCTGGTCCTAAATTTGACAAATTTTGTGTCACAATTAATTTTTTCCTCTTCCTGCTTCTGTGATTTCTTATCCTTAGAGTATGCTAAATTGAGATCAGAATCACACTCTAAAGCTTCCAGGCCAGAGCGACCTATTCTGAGAGACCCTCACTGTCATGTCCGTCCTGCCCAGTAATAGCCTGATACCCTGGTGAGAGGCCACAGTAGGAAAGGAGGTGAGTGGATAAGAGGTGAGTCTGGTTCCATTGCTGAATTTGACTTTTGTCTTTTAACTACAACTTTTTCCCCCCTAAGTGGGTATTTATCATAATAGACATATGTTTTTAATGTATCAATCAGAAGGGTGTGTGGTCTTGTTTATTCGTGATTAAAAAGCCTATGTCAAATACGAATTATTTCAAAGTTGCAATAATAATTGGAGCAATAAGATGGTAAGAGGTAATTAAAGGATGCGGCTTTCTTTCAGAAACAAAAATGAATCTGGTAACCACATGTACTCTTCTCTTCCTTAATGAGTGTGATGAAAGATGTTAGGGTAAGGAGATTGGAGATACACCAACGACATGCTAACATTTAGATTTGAGCCCAGATTCCCACATTGACTACATTTGAGCATTTGCACCTTGTAAAATTGTACACTAACTGGTAATGTGTATATTTTATTTCATGGCTCTGGTATTACTGATGTCAGTTTCTACTCCTTCCCCCATGTCCCTTTCAGTCAGCATGTATAGTTGCTTACCCTACTTAGCACTCCTGGACTACACACCATAAATCACCCAGGTTATGGCTCTTGAATTAGAACAGTTCAAGATTTTCTATTTCAGCTGGTTTGACTTGGAAAACTCAAATGAGAATGAGAAATTGTCCTGGGGACAAACTGTTTTTACTCTACACAGTTCTGTTTTCTTCTCTTTGCAAAAATCTTATTGGCTATTTGGCTAGCAAGAAAAAAAAAATTCCAATCCCTTTGGTCAGTGCTGAATGATTTGAGCCCATGTCTTCGTGTCTTTTGAGAGTTGTCTAATGGGTCCATCTCAGAATAGTAAATATCTGCTTCTCTGTCCTATCTTATGCTTTATTGGTAAATTCCCACTGGCTTGCATAGTTTTTGTGTTTTAATAGGGCTGTCTACATGGATTAACAGTCACAAACACAGTGATGCGATAAGGACCATTTTCTATTTAGAATTTCAGTTGCATTTGAAAAATATATTCTGAGATAAAACTTAAGAAAAATCCAAATGTAATTGTCCATCTCTTGTCTGACCATTGAGAAAATAACACACATATAAAAAAGTTGGGTAGCTTGAGAAAAATATAAACCAAACTCTATGTGTGGTATAGAAAGTAAATGTGATGACTATAGCAAGATTAAGTTATAAGTAGTAAGTTTGCATTCTTCCTGAGAGCCTTACAAGAAGGGTTGATGGTGCATTGCTGCTGCACAGATGGGGAAAGAATTAGAACAACACATATTCTCCTCTTCAGAATAGAAGACTTTGCTGCTGGCCAATAACTTACTAAACCACAACTCTCCTTATTAATTAGTCTGCTAATTGACTAGTGAACTCTTTAAGTTTTAACATTTATTTTATTTAAAGAACTTTGAAAATTCACTTAAACATTCAGTAACACTAGCACATACTTAGTATGTTTCAAGATTATCTGATTTGGAAGAGAATAAATATTAATATTCTTATTGGGAATCAAAGACAGTGTTCTAAGACTTCAGATACTGCTTGTTTTAAAAATGATGCCTCTTTGTTTTATTTTGAGCAAAGACTATCTTGATCTCCCTCTTAACTGTGGAGATGATAGATGAAGGTTCATGCTGTTGGACTGGAAGCATAAAGACTGATGTTTGACACATTATGTTATGAATTCAGATTACATTTAGATTGCTGTATCTTTAAGCTCTGTGAGATTTCCCTTCTATAAAATAGACATAACCTTCTCTGTTGCAGAAATTAAGAAAATTAAAATTTGTCAGTGTTTGGAAAGTAGTTGATATTTTCAGGAACTGTAGCTACTATCACAACAGCAACCACAGTAACAAAAGAGTAAGGAAATCTCTGGGTCTCTTCCTCTAGAAACCGCAATTGTCACAGTTCCCATATATCATCCTGTAGATCATGGACCTTAGATGACTCTCTCAGTGTGGACTCTCACAGAGATGTGAGAAACAGCTACCCCAGAGCCTCTGCCTTTCTCACGGACACTATAACTTTCCCAGACCTCTTCTATGTTGCACAGGCCCTATTCCAACTGCCTTGGGAATCTGTCTACTTCAGGCCATTGTTGAAGATGTGTCCATAGAAAGAGGGTACTGGCCACCATGTACCACCTGCCTGTTTGTGGTTAGCTACCTACCAGTGTCTTCCTAGGTCTCAAATGACTCCATACTAGTCCATGTCAAACCGTCTGCCTTCTATGCCACTTTTTGTGACCATTCAATTTGGGTAGGTTCACCATTGAGTCTAGCTGCTAAAGAACAATGTCACAGACCTTGGCGTTATCTTCACAGAATTTTTAATAGTGAACAATGGAAAATGGCTAACAAAGAAAGGGCCACTTGAGTTTCCATCCCCTCCCCCACCAGGGTGATGGGGCCCTTTGAGTCCTTCCCTCCTAGACTCAGGTGTGTACAATCATGGGGATGGTGCAATACCACAGGAGCCAGTCATAGAGACTAATGTTGAAAGGATGTGAAAAACCCTGAAGACTCATTACCCTATACATCTTTATACTCTATACTCTATATACTTTATACTCATTACCCTATACATTACCCTATACATCTTTATGAGGTACCTATTGCCTCTGTTTTATTATTTATTTATTTAATTTTATAAGTGCAATCAATTTAATTTAATTGATCTATTTAAATTTTTTGTAGTTTATTTTTATTTTATTTTATTTTTATTTGTTTTATTTTTTTTTGAGACTAGGTCTCGCTATTTTTGCTCATGGAACCGCAGGCTCTCATTGCCCGGGGTACCACAGACTCAAGCAATCAGCAAGCCTCAGCTTCCCAGGTAGCTGGGATTACAGGCGCGCGCCACCACGCCCAGCTATTTTTTGGAGCTAGGTCTCGCTACGGGCCCCAGGTGGGACTTGAACCGCGAACCCTAACCCCGGCCGCTTCATAGGCTGAAGCTTACAGGCACAAGCCACCGTGCCCAGCTTTTGTAGTTTATTTATATATGTGTATTTCACATGTTTGTATTCCCTGGGGTTCACCCACCACCTCCCCGCCCTGATTGCTCCCACTCATTCCCCCTCCCAAGTTGTGTACTTTAGTTTGGTTGTTAGCTTATTTTGACTTTTCCACCTGGCCTTTTGTTTGTTTTTCCTACGTCCCATATATTAATGAAACCATTTGGTTTTTGTCTTTCTCCTTCTGACCTGTTTCTGTTAATATGTATGTGCAATCAATTTTATTTTCATTTTTCAAAATTTTCTGCATACAATCTCGGTCTTATTTGTATAGCTATTAGCTATCCTTTTCCCACTTCCCCCCTACCTCCCTCCAGTAGCTCCCACCTCTCTTTCCCTGCAAGTCATTGAGTCCATTTTACAGAGAAGACACAAACAGCTTAAAATAGCTTAATCCATGGTTATTGGCTCTGGAGGGAAGCCTGGTGTCAAAACCACTATACTATACTGATTCTAAATGTCTATGGGGGAAGTGGTATAATCAAACATATTGGAAAAAGTTGTCCATTACCAGCCAACACATGGAAACTCAAACATATTCTTTACCCTTTTGCTAAATTCTTTATCTCTTTGCACAGCACATCAGTTTTTAGAAGATACCCTAGAACAGCCTGGAATATTAATGCTTATGGACATGTTTCAACCTCAACTGTTGCATTCCTTGGGCAAGCCATCTCTTTCTAGGAAGTGCGATAATTGTCTTCAGAAAACCTAACAATACATGAAACTACTTGTTATTAACATAGTTGTTTTAAAGTTAGTGTGACAATTGACTGATGCTGTCATTTGAAATTGGGTTTACACATCTGTGCTTATTATTATATAGCAAATAACTTCTAAACCCATGGACCAGAGCTCATATCTACTTTCTTTGTTAGTTAAAAACAAACCAACCTATTTTAGAAGTGAAGTCACAAGGTCATTAAGAAGCTGTATTTTTGTTTATGTTTTATTTTCTATTGAAATAGCAGAACTAAAACATTTACAAAATCAGGCCATTTTGCATTGGGTAGTGATCACAGATTCTGTTCTTCAAGTCAATTTATAGCCTGAGATTTAAAATTTTTACCGTAGAGTTTTAGATAGTTTTAGATTTGCTAAAGTTTAGTATAACTTTTCAGTTTCAGAATGACTAAGCATATACATATTAAGATTATAATTATAAAAATATACTGAGAAGTTAGATATATATTCATGAAATTTATTAATAGGTATGGTGAGTTTTCATTGTTATTAATAATGTCAACACTTTTACACATAAGGATTCAAAAAAATCTTATGGGAAGTAAAAAATACAAAAGATTTGATTAAAAGCTTCTCTCTGAACATTCTGAGTAATATTAATCACAAATAACTATAATATTATGTTAATAAACCAAGTTATGAAGAGAATTTGTTTTCTATATGTAGTATACTTGTGATAACTTGAAATATGTGATTCTTAACTTGTCAGAAGTTTGATGATTTTAAGTAAATCATTTCATTTGTAATTTTATGTGTGTGGTCAGGAGGTAGTGGGTAGGTTTAAAAGACCTTTGGCAGGTCGGGCACGGTGGCTCGAGCCTATAAGCTTCAGCCTACGAAGTAGCCGGGGCTAGGGATCGCAGTTTGAGTCCTGCCTGGGCCCGTAGCGAGAACTAGTTCCAAAAAAATAGCTGAGCGTGGAGGCCCGTGCCTGTAATCCCAGCTACCTGGGAAGCTGAGGCTGGGGATTGCTTGAGTCTGTGGTACCCTGGGCAAAGCGAGCCTGCGGTTCCATGGGCAAAAATAGTGAAACCTAGTCTCAAAAAAGAGAAAAGAAAAGAAAAAAAGACCCTTGGTTACTTTGTCTTATGACAACTGAAATCTCGGCAGAGTCACATCTATATTATTAATTACAAATATACTGCAACTGAAATAGGTGTTGGTGAGGCTAGCTCCTCCACAAAGGGTCTCTCTTATCAAGGTTTTATTGCTATTCCAACTCGTAGTTTTACTGCAAGTGAAAAAGGCTCAGACCTTAGGTTTTTTGACTTCTTTAAGGAAAAAGCTCAATTCCACAAAAAATTGTGTCAGTTCACTGTAAATACTCTTGCTACTCCTAAATTCTTTGAGGAAAAAACAACAACCAGATACTAGATTATTATCTGAACTAAAGTACATATTGTAACAGGCAAGTTATGCATATCCATATACAGACAGGATCTATATTCTCTTGATACTGTCAGATTTTATGCTTCAAATTATTCAGGGCATATTTATTTTACTTTAAAACTGGTTTTAGTGAGCTATAATTACAGAGTGAAATTCATCCTTTCTAGGTACACAGTTCAATGAGTTTTGACAAATGAATACAGTTGTGTAACTGCCACTATATTGGAGATATAGAATATTTCCATCACCCCACCAAGCTCCCTCATGCCTCTTTGTAGTCAATTTCCTTCTCTTACCCCTGCCCCCGGCTACCACTGATTTGATCTCTCTATACATTTGCCTTTTCCAAAATAAATCTCTTATAAATAAAATCATGCGCTACGAGACATTTTACTTTTCATCAACAAGAGCTAAGGCAGGGCTTTTTTTTCTCCTTCTGTCAGTGGTATGTTCATTTCATTTCTTGACTGTTTTTTGTTTTTCCTGTCAGGAAGACTAAGAAAGGCAATGAGAAGGAGATTTTTTCAGAAAATATTGTTTACATGGACATTGAAAAGAGTGATATTAGTATAAGGAATGAGAAGATGGAACAAATTAATCCTTCTGGCTTTGACCTGTGGTGCAAAATAGGTGTCCAGTTTTTGAGATTCATTAACTTTTCCTCTATTGAGATCATAAGAAAGTATTGTGATGATATATTTCCTTCTCTTATTTATGTGGGAGGAAAAAGTGTCCTTAGTCAGCTGAATATTTCAAAATATTTGCATCTTTCAACATCCTGAACCACTCTACTTGGGCTAATTTCTTTTATCTATAGTAAAAGACATTTATCTTCCTTGAACCTAGTCAAGGGGAGGCAGTGAGGTACAACAGAAAGATTGTTTTATTATTAACTGTTTGACCTTGAGGACATCTCTTCCTTTGAATTTCAAGTTCCTCACCTGGATAATGTAGATTGATAATATCTTCTACATAGGGTTGTTATAAGTATTGAATTAGATCATGCAGATAAGATCTTGTGTCTCAGTATAGATAGCACAGAGAAAACATTGCTATCCTTTACCCTTTTTCCTCATCCATTTAATGCAGGGTGGAAAATAGAATAGTTTAAAATACTGCATGATGCTTTTTGATATATCATAATAGTGGCATGATGACACTGCATTTAAGATGCATTCATTGTGAATGTGAAAAATTGGAAGATGTGTTTCCTGTGTTTATGGTGCATCCACTTTAAGAGAAAAGAAAAGTCCTCTTGAAATAATCAGACAATTGTTATAAATCAACATAAAAACAGGAGGGTGATAAGTCAGTTTAGCATATATAGTCCAGGATTGAGGAAGTGGGGCTAAAATAAGGCATCAGAAATCTGCCTCTCACCAAAGATGTTTGAATGTTAAATTGAGGTCTTTGAGGAAGAAACTGGCTAGGACATACAAGCTGCCAAAGAAGAGGAATGGATGAGCAAAGGCAGGGAGATAGAAACAGTTAAGGGAATATAGTTCCACATGATAGAGTGATGAAGGGACCAACAGAAAAAAAAAACCCTGAGCACCTAACTGGGAATGTGAGAAAGAGATAGTGGAGGAAATTAGAAAATGCAATAAATTGCTATGAGGTTTGAACTTGTGGTTGATCTGAAGTGCTATCTGGATCTACATTAACTTCCAGGAGGAGTTGGTGATACGATGAAAACTGTGTAAAATGAAGACTGTGCTTCTAGCACCCTGCATGGTATTCAAGATATGAATTCTTGTGGAGAAGTCTAAGGATGTATAATACATATGTGGTCTCTCCTGCCTCCCCCTCCATGACAGATACCAACCCCAATTAGGACTCCCCTCGCAGATGCAGCCTTGATCCTTCTGAAGACATCATTCTTGAACCTACTATTTGTTGATGAGAAATGACAAAGAGATGAACCCTACTGTCACCCCAGATGATTGCGTTTAAGCATAGAGCAGCTGTTAAGGAGGCATCCCTGGGTGAACATGTTGAGCTGATCTCAGTACCATTGAGCTATTTGAATGTATTCAACAGGAAGATCTCCATCAGGCATTGACAGCGTCTATCACAAACATATTTTTCAAGGGCATTATTTGAAGTATGATACGACAATGCTCCTCTAAATAGCTTACAAGCTTTGCAAACTTGGAGTATAAATTAACCAAATCCTGTAGTTTTTGTTTTTCATTATTTATGTTTGTTTTCACAAACAGTCATTAAACATTCAGTTGTTAGGGGCTTAACACATTCCATTACTCTACAGAATTTATATCTGTACCAAAATTATGCTTTAGAGAAATCCAGAATTAAAGTAATGTGACAGATCCTATTAATCAATATGGCAGTCCAGCTGCTGGAGGGCAAAGGATGATTCACACCCAAATCTGCTTGAGTGTGTGCGTGTGTATGTGTGTCTGTGCACATGGTTGTGCATGGGTGCATACACATCTTGCATAAACTGTGGGCTATGCCCTGGTATTTCTTTCAAACTGGAGGATCCCTGATAAAATAATCCTCTAACTACCTCAACATATGGTTTAAATCATCAAAGAGAAAAAAACACTTGTAAAAGCATATAGAGAGCACCCAAAAACACGTACATCTTGCTAGTTAACTCCCTTTGTAGTCAGTGTAAACCATGAGAAACAGACATTTTAAGTCAAATTCCAACATATGTATATTTTCAAAATATCTTGCTAGCTTGAATTATGTGAGGTACTCCAAGTAAGGACAACATGGGGTGGGGGGATCTCATATTTACACTGTGTGCTCATAATTAGAATATTTTCTGACAAAAGGTCAAAACTATTTTTGAATGACTATGCTACCATGAATTTGTTTTTCCTTCGTGTTGGTAAAAAGGAATAAGAGGGGTCAATCGTTTCAGGTGCTTATATGTTCTTATGATATTCCAGTAGCCTGGAATTATACAGAATATTAAGAATTAAATGATAATTAAATCTGAAATTCTGTAGATTTTTGACAAATGAGGATTTAATACTTTTGCACTTTTTACAGAATGAACATGAAAGCTTGTAACTTCATTCTTGGAAAACCCTCAGAAATGGTCAACTGTTATCCTCAATTTACAAATATGTACACATTAAGAGAGGGTATGGGCATTGCTTAAAGGCAACCAGCAGACAGAATAAAGTTGTCACAAGAATTCATGTCTGAGGGTTTTATAGTTCAATGTCTTTTAGGCATTTATATTTTTGGCTCCCATTTGAAACCCCACATATGGAACTACAATAGTCATTGGGACACATCAACTTGTGTTGATGGAGATCATTCCTGGGATAGCCATAGGAGCTAGCAAGTGATGGGGAAGCATGTATCCATAATCTCTTTGACAAGTTGGTGTGGTTGCAAGAGGGAGTTTGGAGAAGCCAGGTGACTTCTCCTTTCTCTGAACTTAACCACCATTCACTTGGAATTTAGTCATGGAATGTCCCATCTTGTTCTATTATCTGACATTTTAGACAAATGTGGTTTTTGCAAACAGGCCTTGTTTTGGTAAAATAGCATAACAGGAATGGTGATTGCAAAAGGCTGGTGTGTGGGAGCCATGAAACTCTCTTTGAAATTCCCAGAATAGATTGATGAATTCTGAGGCTAGCAGACTAAGGTAAGGAAGATCTGCTTATCTCAAAACTTTGCTCATCTGATCAATCTGGATTTGTCCTTCAAGATTGTGAACTGATGCCTCTCCTAATGCTCCTAAGACTATCTTCTCTCATTTTTATACTCCAAGAGAATTATATTTGAAATGATATTTTTGGACTGCAAGGTCTGAGGTCACTTTTGGGAGTTAACATTACCCAGTCTTTTGAACTCTTTTAAGCATTTTGGGACATTTGACTTTGTATCCACAGTGGGCTTTTGAAGGGATGCATTATTGGACCAGCTTGTGTTTTCCTGTATTTGACCCAGCATTCCTGCTCCTGATGACCAAATTCTTTAATGGTTGTCCAAGTGCGGCACTAATTTGAATCAGGATTGGGGGAACTTTTCTGTCAGAGCATGTGTGAGGTGTTTGGAGATTCTAGATCTTGTGTATTCAGAACACTGCTGTTGAGGGGAGGTCTTGAGTCACTATTTCTCTTTATTTGCTTTTCAGAGTCGACTCTATCTCCTCTGTTCCCTTTCCTTATTTTTTTTTTTCTTTTTGAGACTAGGTCTCGCTATGTTCCCTGGGGTAGTCTCAAACCCGTGGACTCAAGTGATTCCTAGCTTCAGCCTCCCAGGTAGCAGGGATTACAGGTGCATGCCACCATGCCCAGCTGTTCCCTTTTCTTTCATGAGAGGTGTACTGACTACATCTTCTGCAAAACTTGAGAGAAGTCAGAGTTTCTTAAGTCTCTAGTCTCCAAATTCCCTTCCCCAGAAGCAACACCTTCTCCTCAATACAACATGCATACACAGACACTAACCACTAGGGGGATATGATGATTCCACGCTTATCTCTACATGCAACTATTAATGCAGAAATGTCTTCATTTCTTCTTGAAATGCTGGTTTAATTATATGTGATCAACTTGACTCAAATTTACATATATTGTTCTCCATACTTATTTCTTCTTTACTTTTCCTTCTTGATATTTTTTTTATATAGGTTTCTTAACTCTTCTACCTTAAAATACAGACTCCAAGAAAACAGGAACTTCTATGATATTGTTTGCTGCTGTATCCCCAAGACTTAGAGAGTGTCTGGCATGAAATAAGTTTTCAATAAAAATATGTTGAAGGAACAGATCCTCATTTTCCAAGTTAATTGTCTTGTAGGCCTAACCTAATTCCTGTATCCTTCATGTCAGGTAGGAATTAGGAAAGGAATAGTGGGAAAAAGAGGCCCAAACTCCAGATGATTTGTACAGAATGCATCTTAGTGAAAGGGGGAGGAGCACTGCAGTGTTGTGAATGGGTGCCACTTTTACCACCTACACTTACAAGCAACTGCTTTGGACTACAATTCCCAGAATGCCATGCTTGAATGGGGGAAGCTGGGAAGAAGTGCTATGGAGAAATAAATGGAGGAGGCTTATGAAGACAACACCTGGTTTAGAGACACATAGAGAAGTTGCTTTTGGGACTTCAGTGTTTTGACAGAGATGATGGCAGCCACTATCTTGTGGTGGGTTATATGTTATATGGCACATTTGAATTAGAGGTTTTTCTGTACTAGCTCTCCTGGACCTGCTTAACTTGTGGCTCTGACAACCCTCTACTTCCCAAAGTGTCTTAGTCTTGAGGCAAGCTCTCAGACCTCAGCTACCTCACTTTTGGTGGAGAATTTGATAAGGCAACGGGTAATTTCAGACTTGATGAGAAGCTGGTTATTTGTTCTCTCCTGCCTTCTTCCCCTCTCCACATTAAAGATCATACGAATTAAAGATCATTAAATCCTTTCTTCTCTATTTTCTCACTTTGAACATTCACACCAATTAATTTTTCACTAAGAGTTTGATGTTTTTGCTTTAGTGGGCAAAAATGGATATGCTCTTTTAGAGCATGTACCCCTTAGTTTGTGGTCCCGGGTTACCTCTTGATCATATATTCACAGCTGCATATTGGAACTGAAGTAGGAGTTTGGCCCTGTCTTGTGAAGACTTTCAAGTTAGTGGAGCCAGTGCAGCTAGAAATGGCCTTTTCTGTGCTTTTGTGTATTTAAGAAAGAAGCTGATGAGTCTGAGCCTCTTGCTTTCCTTGCTCTACAGCAAGGATGGGCATGGAAAACAGAAGTGATGTTTTTGCCAGTCATAGTGAAATGCAAAAGTCTTTCAGAGAGAAGAGCCGGGATTAGGAGATCATAAAGAGCAAAGATTTCCAGCTGGAGTCTAAGATATGGAACAACAACTTCAGCAAAGTGCTTGTGCTCAAGAACTGGTGCTCAAAGGCATGTGAGACTGCATCTCTAGGCACAGGTGACCCATTCTTTCTTGTGGAAGACCCACAGTCCTGAGGTCCTTCTTCCCAAAGACCCCCCACCAAGATTATTTAACTTTTTCATAGACTCAACCCTGAGAAAGGGAGGGTTAGGAAGCTGTTCTAAGAGACAGCCTACTAGAGTTAAAATTTGAAACATATAAATATTTATTTATTTATTTTTTTGAGAATAATTTCAGAATATTTATTTATTTATTTTTTTTGCTAGTTGCGCCTTTTATTGCTATGCATCTTTAGTAAGTTTCTTTTTTTTTGTACTTTTTATACTTTTTGCATCTTTTTTTTTTAAAATGTGTACTTTATTTCTATCAAACATACTGCTTCTGCTAAGCAATACATAAATATTTAATCCACTAAAAACTAAATATGACCAAAAGAGGCTGAGGTAGCTTTAGCTGGTAATGTGAATTTTTTCCTTTGGGTAAATGGGCTTGTGGCAAGATGTGATCCTCTGTAGACAACAAAGATAATTATTTAAAAAAAATTTTTTTTTATAATTTTATTTTGTTCTTTGGGTTACAACCACTCTGTTATATAATTTCCCCCCCTCCCTCCTCCCTCCGGTGCTCCCTCCATTCTCTCACACCCCACTCTTTGTTATTTATTAGCTGTGCTGAATCCATTAGTCTCTTTCCTATGTTAGTGTCTTTTCTCTGGGTGAGGGACTGCGTTGTTGGGTCCTGGCGCCCCTTGCTGTTAGATTTTCAGTCTTAAGATTGTGTTTGGTGGCCAGGTTATATTCGTTTGTGATCTGTTCGTGTTTTCTTGCTGCAGGCCTTTCTCTCTCCAATCCAATCCCCTCACCTTTGCTTTGCTGCTTTTCCTTATGGGTCTGGTGTCGGGCTTTGGGGGTCTTGTCTCCTGCCAGTGTTGGTCAAGAAATTTCTTTGAGTTCAAACTTTGAGACTAGGTCTTGCTATATTTGCCCGTGGAACCGCAGGCTCTCGTTGCCCAGGGTACTACAGACTCAGGCAATTCCCAGCCTCAGCTTCCCAGGTAGCCGGGATTACAGGCACACGCCACCACGCCCAGCTATGTTTGGAATTGTTTGGAATTAAATCTCGCTATGGGCCCCAGGCAGGGCTCGAACCGCGATCCCTAGCCCCAGCTGCTTCCTAGGCTGAAGCTTATAGGCACGGGCCACTGTGCCCGGCCCATGAGTTCAGGCTTCTGCAAGTGGCCTTTGAAGGTTATCTCCTCTGCTTCCTTTGGCAGTTTTGGTGTGGGGCCCATTATCCCCTCTTTGGTCATCCTCTCCTCTCCCTTAATAAGGGGAAGGTGTGTTGTTCTCCTTGAATATATCTCCACGTTGAAATCCCGAGTTTTGGCCCAGACAGTGTAGAAGTGCGCCTGGTGACATCGTGTCTCTATGGTTGTTTTTCTGGTCTTACTTGTACTGGTTCATTTGGTTGTCCATCTGCTGTGTCCAGCTCCGGTCTGTGGGCTGGACTTTTGCCTGGTCCCTCACCTGTTCTATGTTGGGGTTGCTGTTGCATCTATTCTGGTTGCTCTGAAGTTTAGCTGGAGTAAAAGAGAGATGGCGGGCCCCTCCCTCCCCGCGCCGGTAGGTCCAGGTGACCTACCGACCCGGGACCGACCCGGGACCGACCCGGGACCGCTGGGCCCTCCATGCGCCCCAGCTTCCGGGGGCTGGGGGCTTCACAGTGCCGCCCAGGCCGGCTTGTCGGGTGGGGAACTGCCCCCCACCCTGTTCTCCCACGGGAGAACTCACCCAGGTGTGCCCAGATGCCCCTTGCACCCCGCTGGCTCAATTATTTTAAAATTCATTATCACTAGGTAAATTTAAGATATTCCTTCTCTGTTCCTCCCACCCTCAGCCCAAATATTGCTTTATTTATTTATCTTTTCCTCATTGTAGACTATAGAGAAATAAAGCAAAAAAACCAGGCAAAAACAAATGAAAATTAGCCCTACTTATAGAAGTAAGGCTAATAGAGGGAGAAGGTAGGTTGAGGAACAAAATGTGGAGGGGCCACAGTGAACTACAATGCAGGACTATGTGTGGTGCCTTGGCGGTCCATATGGTGTGGTAACATCCATCTGAAGAGGGATGATCTTGTAACTCTGAACCAGTACTGTAAATCAGCATTACCTTAATGGGAAATAATATAAAAATTCCCTAAACAAACAAACAAACAAACAAGCAAACAAAACAACAAACCACTATGGTAGTGCAAGCATTGTTTTAGAAATACATTTAATGAGTTGAGTTCAGAATGGAACCTACAAATCAAATCTGCAGTTTACCTATAGAGACAGTGTTTCAGGACATCTTGCAAACTTTCTTAGGGTTTCTTAGGGTCTCTTTTTCTTAAATTTTTTTTGAGGGAAGAAAACAAGTTACATATTACTATGCCATGCTTACAAAATTAAAACCATGCAAAATAATATATTATTTACTGATGTGTGATTTAGAAGTTTCAAACACCACTGGAACGGCAAACATCAAATCCAGTGTACTGATTATTTCTGGGAATGTATAATGGGGAAGGTAGAAGAGATATCCACAGAGAATGTCAACTATCTCTGTGATGGTGTTTTTTTAATTTAATTTAAAATTAAAAAATTTGCATATATGTGTGTGTTTTTATTTATATTACATTATTGTGTACCCCAGGGCTTTCCCATTTCCTAACACCTGTTAACCATCCTACTCTTTTGTGCCCTTCGCCTCTCCCACCTGCTTCCCCCTCCTCCTCTCTCACTCCATTGTTCAGTCCCATTGGTTATTTTTATTTTTTCTTATTTGTTTGTTTTTCCCTATATCCACCATACAAGTGAGGTCATCCTGTATTTCTCTTTTTCTTTTTGGCTTATTTCTGCTAATATGAGTCTTTCTAGTTCCATCCATCTTGTTGTGAATGACATATATTTGTCCTCCTTGACTGATGCGTAGTATTCCATCATGTACATATACCACATTTTTTTCAGCCAGTCATTGGTTTGGGGGCATTTGGTTTGTTTCCAAAATTGGCAATTGTAAATAGTGCTGCAATAAACATGCGTGTACAGGTGTCTTTTTTAATTAGTGTTTTCATGTCCTCTGGGTAAATTTCCAGTAGTGGGATTGCTGGGTCAAATGGTAATTCCACTTTAAATTGTTTTAGGGTCCTCCACACAGTCTTCCATAGTGGCTGGACCAGTTTACTCCCACCAGCAGTGTAAGAGAGTTCCTTTTTCTCCACATCCACGCCAACACTTGTTGTCCATTTTATTTATATGGGCCATTCTTACTGGTGTAAGATGGTATCTCAGTGTGGTTTTAATTTGCATTTCCTTAATAATTAGTGATGTGGAGCATTCTTTCATATGCTTATTAGTCATCTGTATCTCCTCTTTGGTGAAGTGTCTTTTTAATTCTTCTCCCCATTTTTTGACTGTGTTTTTTGCTTTGTTTTTGTTGAACTGTGGGAGCTCTTTGTAGATCTTTGTTGTCAGACCCTTGTCACTTGTCTGGAGGGCAAAAATTTTCTCCTCATCAGTTGGGTTTCTTTTTGTTTTGTTTATTGTCTCTTTTGCTTTACAGAAACTTTTTATTTTGATATAATCCCAGGTGTTTATGTTTTCCTTCATTTTTTTGCAGGCCATAGTTGTTTCCCCAAATGGATTTCTGAGGTGAAATTCATGAAGGGTTTTGCCCAGGTTTTCTTCTATGTATTTTATGGTTGCAGGCCTCACTTCCAGGTCCTTTATCCATTTTGAGTTGATTTTTGTACAGGGTGTGAGGGGTTGTCCTGATCCATTTTTTTAATGTCTTGATCCAGTTTTCCCAGCACCAATTAGTGAAGAGATTATCTTTGTTCTAGATTATGTTTTTTGCCCCTTTGTCAAAGATTAGTTGACCATATATGTGTGGTTTTATTTCTGGGTATTCAATTCTGATCCATTGTTCTGTTTGTCTGTTTTTGTACCAGTACCATGCTGTTTTAAGTATTATGGCTTTGTAGTATAGTTTGAAGTCTGGAATAGTAATACCTCTATTCTCTCTTCTGTTTGTCAAAAGGGTTTTGGCTATTTGGGGTCTTTTGTTGTTCCATATATATTTTAATAATTTTTGTTCTATCTCTTTAAAATATGTCATTGGGATCTTTATTGGAATTGCCAATTTGTAGATTGCCTTTGGTATTATGATCATTTTGATAATGTTGATTCTTTCGGTCCATGAACAGGAACTGTCTTTCCATTTTTTAACATCATCTTCTATTTCTTTAAAGAATGTTTTATAGTTTTCTTTGTATAGGTCTTTTACTTCTTTTGTTAATTCCCAAGTATTTAATTTTATTTGGTGTGATGGTAAATGTGATGTTTTTAAAAATTTCTTCTTCTTCTGACTGATTCTTTGCATATATGAATGCTGTTGATTATTTGTGTGTTGATTTTGTATCCAGTTACCTTACTGAATTGGTTTATTATTTCAATTGGCATTTCTGCTGATTTTTCTGGGTTCTCTACATGTTATATCATATCATTTGCATATAATGATAGTTTTATTTCTTCTTTCCTTATTTGGATTCCTTTTATGTCTTTCTCTTTTCTTATTGCTCTAGGTAGGACCTCCAGAACTCTCTTTCTTAGGGCTTCTAATAGGGTCAGGGTTTGTCTGTCTTCAGGTACCATGAGGACCTAGTAAGTCCTCTTTTCCAGGTCTTCTTGCCCTTCCTGTGCTCTCCCTCATGCACTGTCCAGAGATTTGAGTCTCCAGAAAGAAGGGCCTTGTTTCCCTGGCAAATGTGCCATTGACTGGGATCACTTCCACTCTGTTTGGTTCTTTTCATATCATGGTGATAAATTTTGTTAAATTAATAATGAAAACCAAGATTATTCTTGGTTGCTTTTGTAGAAAAACATTTGATAAACTCTTGGCTGTAAGTTCTGAGAAATGGAGTATTTCTCATGCACTGAAAGCAATGAAATAGATACTTGGGTGCCTCCGTACTTGAACTGAATAGGGCTGTAGTTGAGGAAATGGGAAAGGGGAAGAGAAAAGTGGGAGCAACTTGGGGTGATATAGAACTTTGAAGAAATTCTATGTGCATTTTATGCTTATAAACTTTCAAACTCACAAAATCCTTTGTGTTTTTTGCTTTTGCTTGCTTTCCTGGTTTGTGGAACTCAGGCAAAGTGGCTTATATCCTTGTATTAACTGTAAGATGGGAAGATCATGCAAAAACAGAAAGAATTCTGCAGGTGAACATCAGAACATAGGGAACCCAGACCATTGGACTGTCCACAAATAAAGGCATAGGGGTGTCAAGATAATCTTCTCCAGATTTTAGACCAACATCTGGATTGCATTAATTCAAAGTCTTGGCCAAACCTAATACCTCTCCTTGCTTTCTTCTTCTATCTCAGTGAGTTCTTGTTTTGGAGGCATTATAAGTTTTCATTCCTTAGGTGGAGCTGTTTTCTGTTCTCTTCAGAAAACATGGAGGGTAAAGGGAGGGCCCATATTCATTATTTGGGTTTCTCATTTGCAGGGTGGAGCCACTGGTCTGTTCAAAGGAGGTTACATGAGAAACAGAAAATTCTCCACACAGGTCCATATCAAAGCCATATTTTATTGATTTGGCAGTAAAGATATTATGTTTGCAAATATTGAAACAATTCTCTAATTGAGGGACTGAGAAGTAAGATTTAAAATCTTGCTGACCTTTCCTTTTTAGACCTAAGTGCCTGCTGCACACCCTTGCCAACTGCTGAGTGCCTAGAGTGCTGCAGATGCCATGTTCACTGGAACATAAAACACTTGTTCTGGGGCTTTTGCAAATTTCTGAAGACATTATGTTGCATTTTACAAACTTTTCACTAAGTAACAACAATTAGTGAGTGTGACCACGTCAAGTGGTCCTAGTGACACTCTATTATAGTAAGGGATTTTTAAATTTAAGCACAAAATTTAAATACCAGGAAAAAAGAAATTTTTTTACTCCTATAAAGGATGGTTTGGAAGCAGGGGCCTGCTTCCTTTGTGGCTGTATCCAAGGACCAAAATTACACTGATTTTGAGTTAGTTTGCATTACTCTTGGAGTTGACAAGAAAATATACTTAAAAAATACCACCAAAATTAATTAATTTTCTGTCTGTCTCTCTTTCAAATTTGCTTAGGCATTTATCTTCCTTTCACTCCACTATCAAACTACAACCCTATAACTTGCCTACTTGAAAACACACACACACACACACACACACACACACACACACACACTCTCTTGCGCACTTGCATGCACTCTTCTTCTGTATCCTGGAATTATTTAGGACTCTGTTTGATACTTGTTATGGTGCAGGTACTAAGGAAAAGTTATTTTCCCACAAGTTGTGCAACCGTGGCAAATAAACAAGGGAAGAGAAGATGAGATGCAAAGAAGATTTTATTAGTCAAAAGAAGCTTTGTACCTTCTGACTTCTTAAATGAATTTCTCATGGCAGATAAAGAAAATATGTCACTTAAATAACCAAAGCAGATAGCACATGCAAAATCACTCATCCAACTGGTCTGAAATCTGAGGCTTAGAGCCTGTCGACTTTGGTTTTGATTTCCAAGAGACACAAGTTTAAAATGTGAAAAATTTCATCTGGCTAACATTCCAGGAGAAGGCAGCTCCAAAGGAAGTTTCCACTACACTGTTTTCCCTTTGATTTTTAGTTGCAACAGATATCATACTTGCAAATGTTTAAAATGTAAATGTACAACTTAAAATAAATAGTAATCTATCCAATAACTAGATAAGGACATAGAATATTACCAGTAACTTAGAAGATTACTATATATCTTTAATCAAAAACACGCCCCCCTTTCTCTGCCAAGAGGTAATCCTGTCCTGTGCTTTGTCTAGTTCCCTGTGTTTTTTTCATTGTTTTAGTTCTTATTTGTGTATCCCTTATTTGTGTATTCAATTTGCCTAATACAAATAGGTTGAAGTAATATGGAATACATTATTCTGAAACTTGCTCTATTTTGCTCAACATTTGCGATTCATCTATGGTGATGCGAGTATCTTGTAGTTTCTTCATTTTTCATCACTGTATAGTAATTCATTTTCTGAGTGCACAGCTGTATACTTATCTGCTCTATTGTTCATGAACATTTTGCTCTTTAAGATAATGTACTTTGAGCCTTCTTCCCTCCTAGTGATAAGTTAGTGTTTTTCTTACTGTTGATGAATCTTGTATTCTCCTTTACCAGGTAACGATGAACTGCTTTCCCACAATCTTGTTTTTAAGCCAACTTAAAAATATATGCCAGTCTGTTTTGTGTGGACTTTACTACAGTTTTGACTTGTCTTCATCTCATTCCTAATGAGTTGGCATTCTCTTTCTCTACCATTTTCTATCTTTGTTATAAAGTTTATGGGGTATTTGGATTTGCTCTTCACTATTCAGGTAATTTTAGGACTTTTTTTTTTGTCTAAAAAATTGAGATATAACTGGAACATAATAGCGTACATGTTTGAGGAATAAAACCTATTGTGATTTTTTTCTTGATGTTTATTTTTTGCTCATGACATTTCAGAATATGAAAATATATTTTTATATAAAACATACTTTTATATAAATGACTGATTTATTTCCAAAAGATAGCATTTTATTATTTAACCATTGATTTACAATTTTACACAAATTTGGGGGGGTGCATCTTTACTTTCATATGTGTATAAGCGTCACCTCACCCACCACCAAAGTCATGGTACTCCTCCCTTCATCAGACTGACATCCTTCTCTACCTTTGCTCCTACTCCTCTTCCCCTTCTCCTTTGGTCACCACATTTTTTAGAGTCCAAGAGTTATTTTTGTTGTGATTTGTTAGGCTGGTCTATGTGGCTAATCTTGCACTTACGTTCTTTGAATAGATTTGTTCTGATTTATTTCTTTTGGGATATCTAATAGAAGATCTAATAGAGATCCAAGAGCACACTCTATGTCAGTACAGTGAATGCAAATTTTAAATGGAAGGCATTGTGACATAGTTGGGGAGTGGAGCTTAGGCATATTTTAGGTTCTTGCTTATTTGAGCTGATTCATTATTTTCCCTCTCCCCTGCCACTTAACTTGTGCATGTCCTGAGTACCTCCTCACACTCTAGTTTTTTTCTTCCAAAAGTGATGCCTTTTCAAGACTGCCACCACCACTTTTGCTGGATTCTCAACAACTGGTACTGTGGTCCCACATTCTAGATTGGCATTCACCATTTTATATCTTACAGCTCAAATTTCTTTGGTGGGAGTATTTTCTTTTTGTTGTATATGTGTGTCCCACTCATCTTCTCTCTATTCCATCTCTTCTCTGTTCTAAGACTACTTTCCCATTTCTCTCCACACCAACAGATACATAGTAACAGCAAGAAATCTAGAAACCTCTCTTTTGGAAGTTAGTATTTATTTCTCTACTTACAAATAGTTTGATGTAGTCTCTATCTCCTGGGTCATCCCTGGTTTGCTTGTTCACCTTTTCTATCTTTTGATATTAGAGAGAGCATGAGTGAACATTTAGATTCAGACAGCTGCCATTATCATAATGCCAGTAAGAATTCTTATGAGTAGCTTATTGTGAAAAAACTATCATACATAATATAAACACTAACAGAAGATTGAACGAAAGTCAAGTTGCAAAGGAAAACATTTCCACTGGTTAATAAATATGGAAAATATTTTTGATCTCACTGAGAATTTAAAAGAACAATAAAAACAATAATATCCTCATACAGTGAATACAAAATTTATCAAAAACATAGTATCTATTTGACAAGGGCATAGGGAAATTAACAGTCCTATATACTGCTAACAGTACTATAAATTGGCACAGTCTTCCTAGATTGTTTTCACATAAATGAAAAAAACCTTTAAGTAACTCACACTTTTTTTTTTAATCTAGCTACTTCACAATCAGATAGTTTTTCAAAGGAAATAATTATAAGGCAACTAATGACATAAATCAGTTACTTGTTAGATAATAGCTTTTTATTTGTTAAGGTTTGTTATCAACCTAAAGAGCCATTTTACAGAGCTTGTCCAATGTCAAATTAAGTGAAACTGTTTATTGACAAAAAAATGAATTTCTATGACTATATTGTTAAATAAAAAAGATTAACTACAGAAGAGAGTTATATATTTATAAGAAAATATTTGGAAATTCACATGCAAGTATATATAAACAAATGTATATATACAGAAAAATGTCTAAAAGGAAATGTAGCAAAATTAATTGCGGTTATCTTGACAGATCTTAGTGGAATTATGGATTTTTTCTGCTTTCTAAATACCTTCCTGAATCATATATTAGTCAGACAAATGTTGGCATAGATTACTTTCTGCATCAAAAATTATTTTTATTAAAATATTATACTGCATGTCTTGAGTTCAAGACCAAATAATGGTGACCCAGTTCTATAGTAACATATGAGTCATGGCTATCTATGCACCATTAGCTTTGAAATGATCTTGAATGAATCTTGAAGGAAACTTCTTGACCCTAATGAATTCCAGAAGAATCATGACACACTCAGGATTAAGGATTTTTTAGTAGTGTGTGTTTCCTTTTTCACCCACTCCCTTTTCTCTCAGGTTGTGAACCAATGTGTTGACAGCAGACATTATTAGAGAATGCTATAAGTATAACACTAATGCTTCTGGAAGGTACCAGAAGTAACACAGTGCTCACTGCAGTAACCTACTGAATCTGCACTCAGAAATAGATACTCTTCCCCACCAAAAAGAAACATCATCTGCTGTGATTTTTTTTACTAGCTAAGAATTTTCTCCTCTGGTATATTAAACACAAGTCAGCTAAAGTGAACATCAATAAAAATAATCCTGTTCTTCAGCTGGAAGAAGGTGCCGTTAGGACCTTTGTGGCACACCTCATTTTCTCATTGTCCCTCATGGCTTCTTTCCCTGGCCCAAGCTGCTTTGAAGGAAAAGGGAGTCAGAAGTCGTTTTGGCTGGTGACTCTAATGTAATGTATGACAGACAAAACACTTAATTTTTCTGGGCTATTTTTTTTTTAATAAGCAATGTTTAGGAGATTGATGAGTGGATTACTTTTTGATTTCCTAACAATTGTAATATTTTGTTAGTCAGTGACTTTCCTTTACTTACCAACATAAATCTTATAATCCGGGCACTTGCAGCTGCTTGATTTTGATTTTCTTTACTTCATCTGTATGGTATTTAAAACTGGTAAACACAAATTACTTAAAAATTGTTTCCTAATGAACACTTATTAAAGTCTAAAATGTACTTTTGAAATAACTTTCAAAATAATTTTAGTATCATTTTCATATTCGCAAAAGAATGGAAGTTCCTTCTGTCAAAAAGAAGCCATAGACAGACTCCTACAATGTTTGTCAATGTATAGTGTGTGGGCACCGCCTGGCATTTATCAAATTTGCATCTATGTGAGGGAGAAGCAAAAGTAAAAGGTAGATTTCATGACTAAGCATTATTCACATCATCAGGCTAGAAAGAATATATCTGGACATGATTAAAAAAATGATATCTGTTTACTTCTTTCCTAGTTGTGTTACCTAAAAGTATTTGTACGCAAGTTTTGTATTTCCTTTAATTACTACAGATGCTTCTCTTTATATTTCAGAGAGGTTATTAGACCTCTTGAGTTTTGTTCTAGTCTCCATTAAACGTAAGATTCCTTCTCGCACCAAAATTCTCACTTTTATATCCAACAATTGGTACTAGTAAGAAGGAATTTGTAGCTGTGGTATCGTCCATGTTTGTTGTAAGAGAATGAGGACATAGAGGTAAGTGAAAAGAAGTATCTGCCACTGTTAATGTTTTGGGTAACTGATTCTTTGTTACTTTTTATGTAGGCCCGTTACAAAAGTAAGTTTTTAATTTTATCTACTTTCTGAAAAGAAACATGAAACTGAATACTCTGGTGTTTTCCTTTTTTATTGCTATCATTATGTTCACATAGAAACATTCATGCCTTTTAGTGCACAGTTCTGAGTTTGGGAATAAAGCATGTAGTTATGTAACAACCACAAAAATAGAGATATAGAGTATTTCCATCTGCTCCAAAAGTTCTCTTAAGCTCATTTGTCATCAACTTGTCTCTACCCTCAGATCCTGACAACCACCAATCTTTTTTCTGTCTGTATAATCTCCTCCTTTCCAGGTTGCCATAAACAATGTAGTCTTTTAAGTCTTGTATCTTTTTGCTCAGCACAACACAATGCAATGAAGATTCACTCATTTTGCTGTGTCTACCAGTAATTTATTCTTTGTAATGACTGAATACTGTTCCATCATTTGGATATTCCATGGTTGTTGACCCATTTGCCATTTAACCAGCATGACTTGTTTCCAGGTTTTGTTGATTATCAATAAAGCCACAATAAATATTTGCATTCTTTTGTACTTAGGAGAGGGTCACCTAGTCATATAGTAAGTACATGTATAATTTTCTAAGAAATTGCTAAAGTGAAGATATATATATATATTTCCATATATCCATGAATATAAATATATACATATATACTTTAATTTTTCCATAATTTTAAAAGAAAAACTAGAAGAAACTTCTCACAGTTCTTTGGAACTTAAAATGCATTTTTGCATAGAAATACTGTTTGTAAATGATGGTTACATAGCCAGACTATCCCATAATTTATTCATTCATTGTGAAAAAAAAAAACAGCCCTGAACATTTACAATGAGGAGAAGAATCAACAAGGATCTGGTGACCTTTGGAGATTTTAATGGGAATTTATTTACTAGATTTCAGGTGTTACAGGTACCAGTTCTTGAGTAGAAAAAAATGTAGCCTAAAAGGTATGACTCTCCTTTATATTTTATACAATAATATAACTATGCATTATTCATAACGGCATAGGGGTGGGTGATAGTTATTAAAATAGCTATAATGTGCATATAGGTACTAGTGATTTTCTTATTTTAATTAATCTTTATTCAATAACAGCTCTTTGAAGTAGGTAATTAATCTCCATTATATAAATTTGAGAACTAGATTTAGAGAAAATATGCAATTTGTACAGTATCTCAAAATTAATGTGTACTGGATCTAGACTTCTGTCTCACCAAGTATCTCTTGATAATTAATTATTAGGTTGACTTTTCATCTGGTAAAATAGTGTGATGGGGAGGAGGGAGAGGAGAGAAATTAAAAGGGATGAATGAAAAATATTATTTTAGGTGGAACTGGATGACTTGTGAATGATGACTTAAAAGAGGTGAATATATTGTGCCAAAAAATTCTTGAAAAGGAAACAATAAGAAACAGAAGTATCCGATAAACAAGTTCCTCTTTCTGACCACTAGGTGACA
Source organism: Uropsilus gracilis (assembly GCA_004024945.1). Classification (NCBI taxonomy): domain Eukaryota; kingdom Metazoa; phylum Chordata; class Mammalia; order Eulipotyphla; family Talpidae; genus Uropsilus; species Uropsilus gracilis. The sequence continues at coordinate 41,440 of PVHY01002601.1, read as the reverse complement.
CCATTGACAGAAAACACCTTGGTTGCTCTTGGGAGGTGGTGGTAATGGGGGTTGTGGTGGTGACCTGGAGGCAGAAAGGGGGAGAAGACACTGAAGAAGATTGTAGGAGGAATTAACAACCTATCTCCATGAGAAACATTTGAAGAAATCAGAGTCAAGTCAATCACCTGGAGAATGGTGTAGTGTCACTTTTGATTTAAATGTCAATCACTGATATTTTTTCACAAACACCAGGTCAGGAGGTAATATAGATGCAGGGAGTAAAAGCACAGAATCCAGATCTTGGTTTGTAGTCTGACTCTGTCTATGCTAGCTGTATTGTTTATGATCAAAGAGTCATTTAGCCTTTGTGAGCCTCAGTTTCTTTCTTTGTCTAACAGTATCTCAAAGAGATACCATGCTATTAAATAACTTAATGTAAATATGTAAATGTAAAACATTTAGACTAGCATGTTCCTAAAAAATATTGTTAAATGTTCTTATTTTTGTTCTTGTTATTATTAGACAGAATCATTAAAAAATGACAGCTAACTTAAGTAAAATAAGCATCTTACCTCAGTTCCAAAACAGTGAGATAAGCTTTTTAGTTCAGATAGTAAACTTCTTTTGTATTTGTTGAGTGTAAATAAAATGTTTTAAGCTTAGATGAGCATGGCAGTCTAGTTTCCTATATTCTTTTTTATATCTTAAGAGAAAAAAAGTGTACCCTAATCATTTTTTTCCCTCTTATCCTTCTAATTACCTGTCAGGCTGGTATAAACACTGGAGCTCTGAATATAATTTTTATGGTATTCCTATCAGTAATATCCATTCCCTGGACATAAACTGGATCTTTGAATCATATTTGCATGGTACCAATAAAGAATGTCCATTCTCTGGAGGTGACATAAAAACTATGCCATGACATGAAAACTAAACTCTCAATGGGTAAATCTGGTGACTGATTTGAACTGCTGATCTCTGCAATTTTGACATGATAGAGAACTTTGTGTGTTTAAACTACTGTTAAGTCATATGTTTGTCACATGAAGCTGAATTTAATTCTAGCTATAGTAGCCAGTAGAAAGCTGTAGTTGAGCTAAATAGCCTGTTCATGTGTAGCTGTGGATGAATACATGAAACTATAATTGAAATTCACGTAGACAGTTAAGATCTTAGTTCAGTTTTGCAGTTAATATCTGTAATATAAAGGTTTTTCATCTTATCAGTGGATCTCTTACTCAGAAAACCTAGACTAGAGACAGGCATTATTGAATCAAACTTTCTATCATGATGCAATGCTCTATATCTGGGTTATTTTTATGGAAGTCACTAGTCATACATGATTATTGTATGAACTGATAACAAACACTTGAAATGTGAATTTTGTGATTAAGAACTTGAATTTCATTAAATTTTATTTGCAATTAATTTAAAATTGAGTAGCCACATATGTTTGTGGCTACTGTTTGAATATGATAGGTCTGACTCTGGAAATTTGGCTCATGCACAGATGATATGCTTATGTTTCCTTGATTTGAGCTACTTTCTAAGCATAGAAACTGAGTATTAAAAATGGGCCACCAACATCTGCTACAACTAGCTGAAGCTGCCTCTCAGAAAGGTGGAATGAGAATTAAGGAAGGCTAACTACCACCTGCTGCACTGCCGGACAATAAGGATGTGCTACATACACTTTCTTTAATGGATCTACTCTAGAATATCTTTGAGTCTTGAAGGCTGCCTACAGATTTGTTATGTTGGTTGCAACTCTCTGTGGCCCCAGGTAGTATGTGGTAAATTTGCCCCTAGACTCTAATCTTATAATAATGTCTCAGTAGTTCCGCTGATTTCCAGCTTTTTTTTTCTAGTGAGGGGAAAAGCTCACTAGAACCAGACTAGTTCTGTTGAGTAACAAATCTTCTTCCCTGTATCTCAGGTGCTCATTGGGATTCCTGGTCTCTGCCTACAGGTGGCACAGTGTGAGCATGACTGCATATTCTGGAACACTTCCCATTCCAGTTCTTTGCATTTGGTTACAAATGACTAAAAAACTAAGTGGCTAAAACAAATACCCTTGCTGGTGGGGTAACTGTCATGTGTTCTATCAACAGCCCTCAGAACTAAGCTGTGATTAGCAGGTGGATCTTACTTATTTTATACCTTTATACAAGTAGAAGATTTGCAGTAGCTGATAAAGAGAAGCCAGGGCTCTTGACTTTTTTTTTTTGAGACTAGGTCTAGGTATTTTTGGCTCATGTTGCCTGGAGTACCACAGACTCAAGCAATTCCCATCCTCAGCTTCCAAGGTAGCTGGGATTACAGGCGTGTGCCACCGCCACTACGCCCAGCTATATTTTTTGGAACTAGGTCTCACTACGTGCCCCAGGCGGGACTTGGATCTGGATCTTGACTTTTGTAAGTATGTCAGGAAACTTTCCTTTAATGGTCTTTTTAAAGAAAAGAATGCTAGAATCCCCCCCAATCCAATATCTTCATTAAGAGACCACGCCTGTTATGTATAGGTGTTGGCCGCAAGCTGTAACTTTCTGAGCAAATCAATTTTATGGTTTATGAATTTTTCAGTTAAGGGATTTCCCCAGACCTCGGCTTGGATTCTAGAGGTTAGATGCTTGACAAAAAATAGGAAAGGGCAGGAATGGCTCTTACGGTTTTCTAAAGTAAAAAATGACTTTCTGCACTGACCTTTAAAAAAATAATACATAATCTTTTCTGTCAAATCCATAGATTGCTGTGTAACTCAGGGCAAGCGGTCTTAGTGACAGAAATTTTCTGTTCCTTGTGTGGACTCAGAGAATTTTGGTGCCATCCAGACTTAGGGTCATATCCTGACTTCATCACTTATTAGCTGAGTGATCTATGATAATTGTTTCGCTTCTTGGTTCACTCATCTATAAAATGTGGTTAATAATAGCTCCTGCCTCATAGGATCATTATGTGATTTAAATGTGATAATGTAATTTAGTTCAGTCTCTGCAACATAGTAAGTGCTCATTAAACGGTAAAGGTTTTATTGTTGTATTGTTTCAAATTAGTGAACAAATGCATCATCACTCTTTTCATTAAAAAGCATTAAAGTACCCACATAAAAATATCACTATTCTAACCATACATAGTTAGTTACTGATATAGACCTTTAAAAAATGCATATGAAATACACTGTGTTGTAATTCAAATCAGGTTTTTTTTATTGAGGTAGGAAATGTTGGGGATGCTTAATAGAAGTATTTCACCAGAGAAAGTGAAGGCTGAATGGTCAAAAGAAAATTCACTGATTTGAAGGATGACAAGTCAGGTCAACCATACCATTAAGTAATAGGAAAATTCATTAATTTATTCTTTCCTGGAATATTAAATAAAATCCAGCTTAACTGAAAATGACATATGAAATTATTAATTCATCCACCTAACTAGAGCAATGGAAAACATTGCATAGAGGAGAAATTAAAGTAATACTGAACCCTAGAAAGCAGGGGAGAGTAGAGGCAGGACTCAACTTGAACCTAAAGAATGATGGATAGGAATCGGCATAAAGTATGATCAGGTTGAGGGTAAGTTTGTCTGCAGCATGAGTAAAAGGAACTGAACATCAAGGTATCTAGCACAGGAGGATACCAAATAAATATTGATTAAATGAAGATGTTTTTGTTGTCTTTTAATCAAAATGACCACACTACTACCAAACAACAGCTCAAGCAAGGTAAATATTTATTTCTCTAGCATGTAAATGAAGTCTTTTTAAAGGATATTCATGAATGATTTAGTGTTCCATGAGGTTAAGGATACATTCTCTTTCTAACGGATTACTCCATCATTCCTAAGAAGTGGACCTTTGTCCTCATGGCTCAAATGGTGGTTAGAGTGCGTACCATCACAACCAACTTCCAGACAGCAAGATGGAGGAAAGGAAGAAGAGCAAAGAGTCCATGCTAGCTGTATTTAAAGGAAAGTTCCTGGAATCTTTCATATAACAGTTTTGTTTACAAACCACTGGTTTAAATTTAGGTACTTGTCCACACTTGGTTGTAATGGAGACAGGGTGTTGTCAAGCAAAATCTGAAGTTCCATCATTAAAGAAAATGGAGAATGATTATTAAGCTAGTTAACTAGAAATCTCCACCAGTATCTATTCACTCTCATCCTACTTCTTAACACAATCTGAATTTGTCTTTAAGGAATCACTCCTTCTCTGCTGTGTGCTATGTTATAGTCTTGAAGTTTGGGTAGGATTAATTTCCCCCTCAGACTCCAGTTGGTATACTCCTGACAGGTTAGCGTGAGGATGTCTGATACTTTTCTGTTTCCAAGCACTTGTATTTCCACCTTTAAGGAAGATAAATCTAAGATTTGACATAGGTACTCTTTCCACTGACAAGGGAGTACAATATGCATATGTAATACGCATATTAAACATAACATTCTTATCTTCACATATAATAATGCAGTTTTCATATTACATGCCTGACATTCTGCTTAGCAGAGTATAATAGGTTTGGGCCTAATGTGCTATTCTTCTGCCTGTTTTCCAAATTAGATTTTTAAATATTACAGTGGTCTTGTTCTTAATCCACCATGGTAAATTGACTGCATTGGTGGAGGTTACTTCACCACAGAGCCGTGTGTCACTGGGCCATGAGAGGTTAGTGCAAGATGTATCAGAGTAGTCTCCATCAAGCACAGATTCTTGGTTTGGAGTGGGATGGAACAACTATGAAACGTGCTCCTCTGGGTGAGTTCCTTTTATACAGGTGTGGACAGTTTTAAAAATATGTGTATGGACAATATATTTATATTTGGGTAGTCCCAAAGGGTGGGCTATAGAGAACACTGGTTGATTCCTTATTTAGCTCTCAACTCTCTTTTGCTTTTCCCTAAGATTCTCAAATTTACATTTGGGGACCTTCCACCATTGTGTACAGCTATAAATTGATTTGCCGCAACTTAGATAATCTCACCCTCCTTGACATGGGTGATTGGACAGGTAACCAAGTCTAAGCCATTCAGTACTTTTTATTTTATTTTATTTTTTGAGATTAGGTCTTGATATGTTGTCTGGAGTAGTCCCAATCCCACAGACTCAAGTGATCCCCAGTCCCAGCCTCCCAGGTAGCTGAGATTACAGGTGCATGCCTCCACGCCCAGTTATTTATTGAGGCTAGGTCTCACTATGTTGCCTGGGGTAGTCTAGAACCCATGGGTGGACTCAAGTGATTCCTAGCCTCGGCCTCCCTTCCTAGGCTGGGATTAAAGACACACACCATCACACCCACCTGCCATTCAGTACTCCTGTCCATTCCTTAGCCTTACAATGATTATGAGGGTTTCCCTGATACCTCCTCTTGCCTGTATCCTGGATATGAACTAAGAAACTGGAAATAAACTGTGACCAACCAGTAAAAGAGTTGTTAGTCTAAGAAACAATCTGACAATAGAGGAGAATAAATCTTGATCAAATCATACCCAAATCCGACCTTACTGCTAGTCATTTCACTTAATCAATCAATCAATTCCTCTCATTGTTTGTTTGTTAGATAATTGCATCCTTAACTGACACAGGAATGGATGAAGAAATGAAGCAGTTTATACACAAAAGCATGAAGTCAACCTGAGATCAGGGGTTCAAACTAGTTATAAGGTCCAGTATGTGGAAATGATCCTAATGCTCCTTGAGTAAGAAGCTCTACTTCTAACAGGAGTGCTTTATGTAACAGAATCAACAACTAGTCTTGTGACTTGGACAACTAAGGTCTGAAAGGCTGAAGTGTGACTGTAGTGTGAACTACTTACTCCAGTGAGGAGCCTGGATTTCTACTGGGAGATATGGCATTTATGTGCACTCTCAAGGTATGAAAACCCCGGTGCTGTTTAAAAGTCTTCTTTGAAGTGTTACAAGAATAAAGAAATAATAAAAGGAGGAGAAATCATCAATCAAGTATCATCAATTTTCTTTAGAAAAAAAGCTGTAAAATACTATGGTTAAGAGTGTGGATTTTGTGATCAGACCTGGTTTTAATTGTTGATTCTTCTACTCACTAGCAAGTTTCCTAATGCACAGTTGTCACAAATATTAAAAATGATGTCCTATGTAGGGAACATAGAAAACTCAAATAATTACAAATAGTTACTTATTTCTTATTAGAAGAACTAAAACTGTACATGGTGGTGGAATTTTTAATAGACTGTTTAAAATTTGGGTGGGTTGCAAGATTTTGCAAGATTTTGTGAAGGCTGTCCTCGTATACAGTGATCATACCATGGTTCATATTTGGGATTCTCTTGGTGATTTTTATACCCCTTTTGTCCATCTTTGGGCAAGAGAGAAACTATCCTCAGGGTCTAATTACTATTTGAGAGTTCCAACAAACATTTTACTGTGGTCATGCTTGACTTTTCTGGAATGAGTTGGGAACCAGTACTGAAATCACAGTGCTTGACACATAGTAGGTGTCAACTATTGCTATCTAAACTTTGAATGCAAGAAGTTGATTGATTGATTGCTATCAGACCTGATGATTAAAGGATACTTTGGAAAGGATACCGAAATCGGTAAGGACTCTAGATTTTCTGTTTTGACATTGTAAGACCTTTGAAATTGTAAGACCTTTGGATACCAGACTCATTTATATACTGGAATGGGGTCTAAACCTATCATGAAAGAATGCATTAACTTCACTCCAACTGGCCCCATCTAGAAATGAGTCTGTTCATAGGAACTGCTAACCAAGTTTCTTAGTGCACAAGCCCGTAAGGAGGGCTGTGGGTTAGTGGAAAGTTTTGCTGTTGTTGTGAGCTCACTCTGTGGCCTAAGGCAAGCCATTTAACCTCTTGGTGTCTGGATTTCCTCATCTGTGAGCCAGGGATAATAATACTTCCCTACCTCACAGGTGTGTTGGGGGCATTAATTAATGTTTGTCTAGTGCTGGGGGATCTGTGATGAAAGGCAAGCATCATTATTTTCGGTTTGCTGCAGGCAAGACTAGATTATAGTCCTCCAGATGGGCTGCATATGGGAAGTGGTTTTAGCAAAAGATTTTCCCAAATGAAATGCAGGCTTTAAGGTTTGGGGCCACTTCAAAAGAAAAGGTGCCAGTGGAACTTCTTCCTCTCCCTGCCTTAGTTGGTTCAGGTTTTACTATGGTGCAGAGTTAGAAACCAGCATCCCAGCACTAATTTACTGGACAAGCAGCATTTAGCTAATTTGTTCAGTAGTCTCTGCCTTGCATAGATTTTTCAAGATCTGGATTAAGCCAGGGAAGTTATTGCTGCCGGAAACTCTTAAATTATTTTGAAGAGTATTTAGTGTATGGGGACCATTTAGTGTGTCTATACCAGGAGAAGTGGAATAAACAATACCATTGTGTTTTAACAGCACTAAGTTGACAAGTCAAATAGGTAAGAGGTTTCAATCTTTTTGTTTTGTTTACAACCATCTCCTCCTCCTCTTTTAAAAACAGTCTTCTACATGAACAGGCTTTGGTATGCTCTTGAAACCTTTTAAAGGAGAATGTTTAGAGAAAAGACTTCTGGGCAAACAGACAACAAAGTGTCTAGATACATTAAGGCATGGAAATAAAGGGGAAAAAAATCTCTCCTTTGAGTACTAGACAAATTTTTATTTTCCAAAATTTGAAAAAATTATTTCATGGAGTACATTTGTCATATAAAAGGGAAAAGATTACATTTTTCCCACTTGAGCAAAAGAGTATTTTCTAAAGAGGAAAGACAATGATTAATACCAACTCTGTTAATAAGAAAATATATAGGAAGAATATTGCCACTGGTTCATTTTTGCTGCTAGAAATCTGCTTGAACAAAAATGCTGAGACAAAAATGCAAGTGATGATAGCTGTTAACGCATTTGATTTTTCTACAAAGAAAGCAGCACATTCACTCATTCATTCATTCATATATTCATTCAACAAGTATTTATTAAGTGTAGTTATTACTATTGAAGAAGACTGTTTGCGACACAAGCAGGGTGTCTTCTCATGTGGTACTTATATGCTGGTGCAGGAGGACAGAAAGACACAAAGAAACAATTGTAGACAGAGAACAAAAATGAAGTGATGCGATTGACTTTGAATGACTAGAAAGTACTCACAGGAATTGACATTAAAGACCGCAAGTTGAGAGTCAGGAGTAAGATAATGTTAAATAATGACTTTACTGTAATAAAATAGCCTTCAGTACATTTGGGTATGGATACTAGGCTTGGGATCCTAGCATATCCCTCCAAAATGATAAAGTAATTTCTTCTTTTACTTAGATTTTCCTGACATCTACTACATATAAAAGAAAGTGAATTCTGCTTGAATCCATTAAATTAGGATCACTGACTGTTCTGAAAAGATTTGAGGACCATATCAGAAGATGTTGATCCTGCTTCTTCCATTACCTCACTGGATTTTTCATAGTCTGTGCTTCAATTTTCTAAGAAAAACATAGAAGTGGGTTTCAATTATTATAAATCCTTGGTTTTCAGAAATCTAAGAGAATGATAAAAGAAAGCAGCAAAAGAAGAAAAGAATTGAAAGGTGTTCAGAAGGCAGCTAAAAAAATAGCACCATTAGACAGATAACTGAGTGCAAAACTTAGATGTCATTTTAACATATTTTTCTTATTCCTTATTTTTAGAAAGAAAACTGGAGTCATCAAAGGGTCAGACAATGAAAAACTTTAAAATCAACCCTTAAAAACTGACTTTAGAGCTGAGGTATCCAGAACAGGAGGGGGAAAACTGAAAACAAGGTAGGGGAGAGCACACTGGACTATGGGAAGGATTATGGGTGCTCTGATGGTGGGAGAGCTGAGATGACGACACTTGATGGGGGAAATCCTACACTGCAAAAACAATGCAAACAATGGTTATTCAGTTATTTATGTATATAATATATAGTCCAATTATAGTATATGTTATGTAATATGTTTATATTAGATCATATGTGATATATAATATCACATATATGTGATATATAATACCATATATATGTGATATCACATATATGTGATATATGATGGTAAATTAAAAAAAGAAAAGTGGAGATTTCTTTTTTAAAAAACTGCAGTAGGTTTCTCAAAATATTAGAATAATAAGTGATCATCATTATTGCAATGTTTGCAGTTTCTTTACATTTTGAACAATTCTTTTATAAGATTCCAGAGAAGACTGGATGTATAATTTCTTCCTAATGTTTTTCCCCTTGTATTGAAAAATTAGATTGTTAAAAGTTACTTCAAGTTAAAAGTAAATTAGATTGTTAAAAGTAAGTTTAGAAAGAATAATTTTTATTCTACTATTTCAGACTTTCCACAAAGAATTAAGACATTTCAAATTTGTCTAACAATAATATTCCAAGTACAATTTTGAGGAAATGAAAATATTCATTTTTATCCATAAACTGAGAGAATGACAATAATAGTACCTTTTGCAGAGCTCAATACTTTCAAGACAAATTTCATGTTTCATATGTCATTTGAGTCTCATAACTGCTTTGGAAATAAATTGGATAGATTTATTATTTCTATTTCACATATATGGAAAAAGATTCAGGAATTTGAATTTTCCTGGAGGAAATCTAACTAATAATTTAAGCTAGAATCCATGATCCTGACTCCTGTCTAGTGCTTCAATCTTTAAAAAATGGGTCCACATACAATCTGTTTTCTTCCTCTGTTTCGGTGTGTGTGTGTGTGTGTGTGTGTGTGTGTGTGTGTGTTTAATGTAGGAGCCTAAAGAACTAAGAATTTCTAGAAGAGTTGGAGGCTGTTGTGTGGCACACACAGGCTTATGAGGAAGTTCTGATAGCTACTGATTCTAGCAGTCTTATCTCTTTATTCTGCTTCCCTTCCTCCATGTCTGTCAAGCATCCCTGTCACTTTTGTTGGGCTACTCTTATCTATTGCCATGGTGACATCTTGGTTATGTTGGAGTGTTTCTCTTGTTTGAGACAAGAAACTGGGCAAGAAGGGTACATTTCATTTTGGATTAACTTAAAATTATATATGTATTTTTTTTTTTTTACCATATAGTTTATAAATAGATAGTTTACCACTGGTTCACAATACTATATTAAGCTTTGGGGGCACAACTTCTCATTTCTATATGTGTATATACCCCAATCCTCTTGCCACTCACCCCTGACAGATCAATTCTTTCCTTCCTTTGCTATTCCTCTTCTCCTGGGTAACCACTCTATTTTCACAGCTTATGGGCTATTTTCACTGTATTATTTTCATTGCATTTATTTTTTTTTTTTTTGCTTTGGCTATATATATTACACAGATGATAGAAACCACACAATAATTGTCTTTCACTTTCTGGCTTATTTTGCACAACACAGTTACCCCAACTTCCATCTATGTTGTCACAAAAGGCTATATTTAATCTTTTTAAACAGCTGAGTAGTATTCCTCTGAGTATCTGTGCCATACTTCTGTCATCCATTGATGGAATTTAGGCTCTTTCCCTATCTTGGCTGTTGTGAATAATGTTGATATGTACATAGAAGTACAACTGTTTTTTCATATTACTGTTTCCATAGTCTTTGAATAGTATTGCTGAGTTAATCATACTCCTATTTTTAATTTTTTAAAGAATCATTTTTTTCATGGGCAATATTACATGACTTGAAATAGGTTTGTGTGAAGTATTCTTTCCCATTCTGAATTCACTTTAATATATTTTGCTTTAGGGCTGGGCATGGTTGCATGTGCCTTTAATCACAGCCTATGGAGTGAGGCTGGGACTAGGAATTGCTTGAGTCCCACGGGTTTGAGAACAGCCTGAGGCAACATAACAAGACCTAGTCCCCAAAAAATAGCTGGGTGTGGTGACACGCCCCTGTAATCCCAGTTACCTGAGAAGCTAAGGCTGGGGATTGCTTGAATCCGTGGTATCCTGGGCAACGTGAGCCTGTGGTTCCCTGGGCAAAATAGTGAGACCTAGTCTCTCTCTCTCTCTCTCTCTCTCTATATATATATATATATATATATATATATATACACATATATATGTATATTGCTTTATTGCAAAATTGAGACAAAATTCTTTTAAACAACATTTTAATTTAACAACATTTAAGAAAATCTAAGTCTCCTCATCTCTTGCCTAACCATGACCAGTGTGATAAGGAACAAAGAACATAAGACTTTGCATGACTCTAGAACTTATATTCTACTGGGGACACAAAATATTAAACTTTCAGTTCGAATATAGTCATATGATTCTTTGAAATATTTTGCTGTATCATTTTGAGACACTTTTATAAGATCTGTTAAACACATCTACAAGTCAAAGAGATTGAAGGGGTGGAGTAATCTACTTGAAGTCTGTGGAGAAGTGATGGAAAAAACACAGGGGAATAGAAAAGTTGAGTTTAGAGAACAGAACCAGAACTTCACTCTTTATTAGCAATAAATTAAAATAAGGTGGTGTTTCTTGATGACTCATAAGATAGATGTTGCATGAAAGAGTACTGGAATCAACAGGCACAAATAAGACAGCCAAACATGGAAAAATGATCATAGGTAGAGAATTTGTTCCACTTGCCTTTTATCTTTTACACCTGTGTTTGAATTCATCCAAACTTGGATAAATCCTTTACACAGCTGTCGAAATTGCACCTGAAAAAAGGCTGAAGTAGTCTCAGACGGGCTAACATTTCATCATTCTGAATACTTAAACCCAAACAGGTTTAAACACTTTGCCAAACCCAAGGATAACGGGCTTCCTTCCCATTGATCTTTGCTCTGTTCAAATGTTCAACTGTGTGTGCCAAAATGTACACTGCAGACTACATTGTATATATATCTGTGATTTTTAGGTGCAGAAAAGCTCAAAAAAGTTTTAAGGAGGGCACATCTCCTTTGAAATCTACACAGAAGCACATATGTTGATATATATAATTACACAAAGCGTAGTTGACTGTGCAAACTGATCTACTGAATTTAACTTTTGTGTTAAACAAATAGTTAAATATAGTGTATCTGAAAAAAGCTAATCAAGTTTCTGGTATATTCATGAGTTTGCTACTGATAACTGTTGACTACTTCAATTTTATTACATTTAGCTATCATTAATTTTTTTTTTTTTGAACTTCAGGCATTTACTTTGACATTGTAAAGAGTTCACCCAGTATAGAAAACACAGAATGAAAAGAGGAAGTTCACCTCTGCTCTTTTTCCTCTTCAGAAATAACCCCTTCAACTGTTTGATGTGTACCCTTCCAGATATTTTGTAAAGTGCATTGTTTTATGTGTGTGAGAGATAAATGTTATCATAACATTAATACTGTTAGTGCTGCCATTTTGCCTTTAAGATAGCATAATACACAAGCAGTCCTGAAACACTTTGCCAGACTAGTAAGGAAAGGTTGGGAAATAGGATTTACTCTGTATGAGGAGTAGACACATAACAACAATTTTCTTCAGACCTAATTCTGCAATCTCTGCTTCCTGGTTCATATGGCAGAAAGTGGGAAACAACATCATACTTTGAAGAAGTGAGTCTAAAATTTGACCTTTGAGGCAAAATTAGGGCTTGCTTCCATGGATGGAAGAAAAAGAGGAAATTATAGATGGGGTGCTAATAGATGTGGGAAAAAAAAACCAAACAAACCCCAAACTGGAGTCCCTGGCTTTTATAAACTGGAGCCTCTGGTAGAGCCTGTCTGCAACTGTGATAGAGTAAATCTTGGGCCATCATGGTGATTGTCTTGATTGATGTTTCTCCTTCTTAGGGCTCTCCCTAAGTCTATGTTCAGTTCTGCATGTTAATGGACTTCCGATTTAGTGTGCTTCTATACCCCTGCTGGAGTGTTTATTGCTCCTCCGCAAAGGAGCTCCTTTTAAGGGAAGAGATGAATTTGCCCAGTATGACAGAGGAAATCCCAGAATGAGCTCTTGCTTGAACTTTATGAGTTGATTTGGAAATAGCTACAGAGTTTTGACTGCTGGGGGGACTGCAAACTTTGTAAAGATAAGAGAGGGAGCTGAAAGTGGTGTGGTAGTAAGTTGAGGGCTAGTAAGTGACATAGAGTTGAAAACCAAATTGATTCAAGCAGAATATATGTAGTTTTGAGTAATAAGATTGGAAACATGAAGGAACAGAAAAATATGGTTATTTCTAGGGTTTGGCACTTGAATCCAAGCCAGAAGTAAAGGTAAGAATTATAATGAAATAAAGTGACCTTCATTCATTATGTCATCACATGCCATGTTTTGACTTTCAGCATCAAACCTACACTTTGTATTCCTTTAGTGATGCTAACTTCAAAGAGCAAATGACTCTGCTTTGCCAGCTGGTTCCCTGTGAGGTTCTGCCATTTAGGGATGCCAGGTAGAGACTGGAAGACCTATTCCTTCCTGTTTCCTGTGGGTTTCCTTTTTGCTTCTTGTTCTTGTAGCATCCCCAGCTTCCCTTTTACAAACCCTGGTAGTTATAATTTACCAGAGAGATGGTCATTGAATCTAACTAGGAGTTTTTCCAGCAGTCACAAAACTTGAATCCTCCTACCCACTTTCTGACAACACACTCCCTGCTGGAAAGTCTGGGGTCTCAAACTCACAGGACCTCATGGGACACTTGTCCCAGACAAAAAAGGCCCCTCCTCAGAAGCCTGGATTTTTCAGTTCTAAGTTTGATTAATTTTAACTTCTATACTCTGTCATCCAAACAGTAGTAAGTAGCTGTTTCCTATAATTGTCATCCTATGATGTCTTGAATATATCCCCCTTTTCTTCAATATTTAGTTAGCAACTGTTTATAATACAACACATAATTTCTTTCTTTTTATTGGCCCTTAACACACAAGTTTTTGCAAGATGGAGTACAAACAGGAGAATTCAATAGTTCATGCATTGTTCAGGAATTTTGGGAAGCCTGCATTAATTGAGGTTGGGGAGAGTTGAGGGGAAGAGTTATGTTTGATAAACTGTCAGTGAGAAGGAACCAAACAGACTTGATGATTAGAAACAGGGTGAGAGGGGATGGAGGAGTATAATAGATAAAGTTTCTATCTTGGAGCTAGAGAGAATGATGTTGTCACAGAAAGCTTGGATAGATGGGTATAGAAATGAATGCATATTCAACTGAATTTTAAAAGGCATCTGGTAAAATGGAAATTCAAGTAAAAACTAGGACAGTGGCCTCAAGAGTCAGGAGGGGGTTTAATTCTCTAAGGATGTGAGGATGAAGGACAGGAGTTTCTAGATAATCTGTAAAAGGAAGTTTAATGCAAAGTTCACTGTGGAGCCTCCTGCCCTGAACTGATAGGGATGGCTTCTTTTAAATACCTTGCACAAGTTAAAAGGAATATGAACTAAAGGCCCCCCCTTTTATCCAGAAGAGAGTCTTAGTGATTATTTGAGATTCTGTTTTTGTTCACATAGACACGTTTCATCTCTGGTTGAATGAATCAAGTAGTTGCCAATGAACAATATTGCCTTTAATTTTTTAAGATGGAAGCAGATAAGCAAGCTAAATAAAAGTGATTTTTTATGAGCATCATATAATTAAGACTGTTGTCTTCACAAAAAACACACAGAATGTTAACTGACAGGCATCTAATGATATTCACAGTCATTATTGTGCTACAGCGCAATCAGGCTGGTAAGCAGTTCTGATAAAATATGTAGTTCTTGTTGAGAAAAGTCAACTTTTTGTAATTTCCTCTCTTACTTTCTTAGTTTTTTTAATCTAAAATGGATCTGTCAGCAGTCTTCATTGCTGTCATCAACCATCAATTAAAACCCTTTTATCAAATATTTATTGAATTTTATTATGTTCCCAAGTATTATACTGGGCTCAGGGAATACACTTATGAGCAGTCCTGAGTTTAGTGTACACTTTAACCTGAGTCATACAGATGCTACAAAGTGACTCACATGTTGCTGCATAATGGCCCCACATTCTGTATTCTGTTCTCCATGATTAATAAAATGACATGTTCATGGAATCTTATATCCACCTCCTTACCCCTCATATCTGCCTTCCTCCTGCCTTCTGTTGTGTATCAAGGGACTCTCAGCTAAGTTTCCAATTCTAAGTATCAGGTTTGGGAAAGGTCTTGAAGCCTGGGAACTCTGGTTCGTGACCCGGAGCTACTGTCCTCAGGGAAATAGTAAGCACATGGTGAACTACAGAGGGACTAGGAAACAGAGCAAAAGGGTTTTTCCTCTCTAGAAACTGGCAGTCTGAGGGAAAGGGTTAGGAAAGGTTAGGAGGAAGAACCGGTGCTCAGGCTGGGAAAATAACAGCAAGGCTTTTCTTGAGTAGATGTCTTCCAGCTAGGGGGAAATTCCACATGCAGCAACTCTGGAGATTGGCCCAAGTAACTTAAGCTGGTGCCCTGATACTGTCTCTTGAATGGGTCAGAAAACATGTGGGAGAGAGACAAAACAAAGACATAGTTATCCTGGTTCCTGTGTGTCAGTCAGGATAGATTGTGACATTTCCATAAGAAACAACTCACAGATTCAGTGGTATAACAGGACAAAATAATTTTTTCCTCCTTTATTCTGCTTGTCTAGCATGGGTTGAAGAGCCCTTTTCTTTTCTTCATCCTGTTTCAGCATGATATTCAGGTATTTAAACCTGTACTATCTGCAGACAGCAAGGATTTCTAAGCAAAGGGGAAGGGACCAAAAAAGCAGCTTACATTCTAGATGTTAATGGTTCTGCCCAGAAATGACATGAATTACTTCATTTCCGTGACATTACTCAAAGCAAGTCTCACAGCCATTCCATTATCAAGGTGGTAGAGAAACCAGAATAAGAACTAAACACATCCTGCCTACAACACCAGACTATGCAATGGATTACTGATGATACTAAGGAGCAATTATTTGGGTAGAAATGATGTGATTTTCCAGGGTCACTAGAATGAGGATTCTCCATTCTCTCTGAAATATCTCTTTACCTACTCAGTGACACTTAAAATTCCTTTGATAGCACATAAAATCATGCTATTAAGAAAGGTCTGAAAACACTGAAAAACTTGTAAAACCGTTTCCTATCAGATTTCAAATCTGGTCTTTGTGTTTTGATAGCTGGGAAGGAACTTAAAAGCTATGTATGGGGAGATGCTGTAATGCATACTGGGCATCTATACTAGATGTCATGTAAGTTTTGTGGTCAAGTCCTCTTTATAACTCAAGACAGTTGAGTAGTTAAGAACAGAGTCTCTGAAACCAGATTGCCTGGGTTTGATTTCTGTTTCTATCATTTAGCACATCTGTGACCTTAAGCCTGTCCTTGATTTCTCTGTGCCACAGTTTCTTCATAAAATGGAGATAGTAACATACTTAGGAGGGAGACCAAAAAACATTATTTACTTCAGTATCTGCCTCAGATAGTATGTATCCAGGAATTGGGGAGGAGGAGTTAATGTTTATGAAGAGCTAAGAACACTGGCAAAAAGTGAGCTGTCTATATAAGCATTTGCTAAATAAATAAAATAAACTTGGTGAAGTATTCACATTTACTAAATGGAGACCAGAGCTCCTAGAAGTTAAATAACTTGCTTAGGAAAGGAAAGAGCCAATATTTGCTCCACTTCTTTCTAATGGCCATGTATTTTCTTTTATACCATATTCGGTGCTAGATAGCAACATCAAAAGGAGACTAGAGTATTGAAATAGGACACATGAAAGAGAAGCTTTTCCAGCTTCTCAACATGGCTTTTACTTGTATCTAGAAGTTTTTATATTTTCACCAGCTCTTCAATAAGAACTTCACAGTCAACAAAAACAATCACCCTGGATGAAGCAGATAGTATTCAGCACCATAGGAGAAAGATATTTTTACTGATATTCTAATGTGCCAATGACCTGTCATGGGTACAGTGGCCTGGAGCACATATCAGTCATTGGTCTAATCTTGAGGATTTTATAATCTTATGTGAATAGGCATAATTGCTCCAAAAATAAAATGTGTGACTGAAGTATGAATGTCACATTTTTTCCTTGAAAGAAAAGTCCCCTCTGAGCTCAGCAGCACCAGGTTAATTCAGTGCAGTTCAGATGTTAGGTGTAAGAAATGAGTGAATGGCAGCAAAAGATGATATTCCCATGATAAACTACAAAGAGCCACTGAGTTGTACATTCTGAATTCTTATCTTCTTTTTGGAAGAATTCAACTTTTTATAGGAGGGACAATTGCCCAGCTGATAAAAGCAAACTGATGTCAGAGACTCAAATTTGAATGCAAGCTTTATGGCTTATTGGTTTTCAGTGATGGCCAATTCTTTCATGTAGGTAATAGAGACCAGAACACAGCAACTGCCTTCCAATAGTTGCTCTACTTCTCCCCCTTTATGTAATGTATGCTTTGGGTGAAATTGACCCCACCCTTAGCTTCAAGAATGGGTCTGGATTAGTCTTAGCATATCATTGTATTATTGATTCCCAATGAACATATCATGGATGTGTAGATAAATCATGTGTCAGTGTGAACCTTGGTGTTAATAGTTTCTGGACTGAAACCCATCTCTTTAGTTTGAATGGGGAAGAATGTAGGCCTGATTATTTCTAGCAACAATTTGTGACTGTGAGAGGAAGGAACCAGATGACAAATCCAATATATGGAGAACAGAGATGCAAAAATGACTTGGATCACTGATCAAGCTATGCCTGAAGGCCATCCTATCACTAAACTTTATTGTGATATAAGCAATGAAAATTCTATGTTTGGTAAGCCAGGTCTGAGTTGAGTTTTTTGTTATAGGAACCAATTTGTAAGCATACTTCTAGTGTGGTAGCATGGCAAGGAAGTATAACTCTTAGTGTTACCTGCTGTGTTCTGAGGAAGCATCTGTCATGGAAGTACAATTATTGTTGAATGGTCGGGGAGAGGAGGTAGTGTTACAGATAACAACATGTAATCAAGCCCTCGGGATAGGTGGTGGTGGCTTTTGGTGCAGAGAATAGGAATTAAAAAAAGAAACAATCACTTAAAACTTCCATTTCATCAATCTTTAAGGATAATTACTCATTAGTTTATATATAATTGGTAACTACAGCTATTAATTATGCTAAGAAATAGAAAGGTTTATAAATATGCAGTCTCACATATCTGTAATTTAGAGTCATGATTCAGAAGGATGTACATGATTTGCTTATCAATTCAGAGATATCTGAAGGAATGGAATGCTGCAGAGTGCCTAAATATTTGTAAACAGTTGGAAGGAAAAAAAGAGTAAGGAAAAAAAAAAAACCTGAAGCAAAATCAGTTGGGATCACAACCTTATTCTTTCAAAGTCCCTTTCTGAGATGCTAAATGACGTTAGTGGGCACAGCCTTCAGCTGTGTTGGAATGTGGAGGCTGAAACCTGCCTTTCTGAAGCATGTGGGTAACTCACTGCCCTACACCCATCTGGGAAATCCGGGGCTTGGAGCTTAAGGGGGGGTGCTATTGACAGCCCTGAAGAAACAGGGAGAGGAGGAAGGGGGTGTGGAGAGATAATGAGCTCCGTTTCTGACATGTTTAGTTTTAGGAGGTGGTGGGACACCCAAGTAGAGATATTCTGCAGACAGAAAGAAATATGGGACTGAAGAAAGGGTGAGAGGTCAAGGCTGGGGCTGGAGATTTGGGAGTCATCTACATTCAGGTGGTAATTAAAGCCATCTGACGGAGGAGCTTCCAAGAGGAGTGTGCTGTGAGGGAAAAAAAGTCCAAGACCACAAAACTGAGTCTTGCTGAAGGAAAGAAGCAAAAGAGGGGCAAGGTACTTGTAAGAGGTTAAGGACAAGGAGGGAAGAAATCTCCAGAATATGATTCTTAGAGTCAAAGACAAAGAAATGATTGGAGACCCCTTGGAAAGGTTCACAGAAGCTGAAAAAGTTATGAAGAATGATTAGGCAATTGGATGTTTCCATCATTTCACAAACACCATTGAGAAAGAAACAAAGGGTTGTTTACTCTTTAAAGAACCAGAGAATCACCGGAATGAGGTGAATGATTGTGGGAAGCTAAGTTCTCTCTGACTAACTTTACTGTATAAAAAGAAACTATCAATTTGAGAGACTTTATGAAGCTGGTCAGCACTCTCAGTGTAAAAAAAATGATAATTTGATTCATTATTTTGCTGTGAAAATTATCATCTTAATGTTAGAACGACTTTCCTAAAGAAAGTTTTTGAAAGTTATAGGAAAGAATATGACAGTATCATGCACAGGGTAAAGCAGTATTCTAGAAATGCAAGCATTTAGGAAAAATAAGATAAGATACTGTTTGATAAGGTAAATGTTCAGTATCATCATCCACAGCAAGGGTCTTACAGAAACTTACTGAGCAAGCAACTATAAGAAAGCTATGGGATTTGCACTAGAAGTTAGAGACATAAATATTTATTTTTAGTTTTTTCCATGACACAAATCAGTTGGGAGTCACATTTTTATACCCCTATCTTAATATGTATGTACTTATGTATCTTAATAATGCTAGGTGGGATAATATGATGATTCACTCAATTCATAGTCCTGAAAGAATTTCGTAGTGATGAAGAACTGTGAATTATGTCCCTATAATAGCTGGGCAAATTCCTTTAGGTAAGATGTACATTAATAATGGAGTAAAGATAATATTTCCTCAGTATCTCCCAGGGCTGGTGTGTTGAGTAATATGACTGAGATGCAGGATGGCTAATGTGACAGTAATTACAAGTCTTGCCCAACCATTAAAGCAGAATATAACATGTTGGATCAGAACCCTACCCTGTCAGGTATAATATTTAACCTCTGATGATAATCAATAGCTCCTCCTTGGGAGAAAGACAGCCATAGTGAATCTAAATATGGATGCTGGTTGGGTAAATATGAATGCTTGGAGGGGTTATGACCAAGGAATAATGACTTCCTCACACATTTGAAATGTAAATGTTTGCTCTGAGGCATGAGTCTATTTTGCTTTATTTATAATTTAATATAGCATTGAGCTTCTAGACTTTTTAAAAATTGTATTAATTGAATTTGATTGAATTGTTATAAAATTTACATAGTCTCACAGTGGCAAGAGGAATGACAAGACAAAAAGAGTTGAAGAGGAAGAAGAGTATTTGAGCAAAGAGAGTAGAATGGATAAGGGGGCAGTAGGAAGAAGGAATCTTTGCTTGCTCTTGAAGGCACAATAACCTGTTGTACTTTGAAAAGAAAAGCTAAAGCAAGGCATGAGATGAATCCAATATTTGCAGAGCACTTTTTATGAGCCAGATATAGTACATGGTAATTCATGTAATTCACAATAACTTTATGGTTTATATTATAGTTTCATTGACCCACAGATGAGACAAACAAAGCTTAGGTTGGTTGTCCCAAGGAGTGGTAGAGTCAGAAACAAGTCCCTTTCCTATTTTCCTTTCTCCCATCTCTCTTTCCTCTTCTTTCTTTTCAGTATGTGAATGTACTCCCCTGCCTTTTCCCTGTGTTTTGGTCTCCTTATGAGTGACTCATAAGAAAGAGTGCTAATTTCCCTATGTGTCTAGCTTATCTATAGCAGACACCCACTTGCATATGAGTGCTGTGCTGACTTACTCAACTGTATCTCATTGAACTAACAAAGCAGCTTGGTTGCAGGTAGCAGTGAAGGGTTCTCTAGGTACCCAGGCATCTTTTGTGTTCCAAGAGATTTGCACACACTGAGCACACACCGAGCTACTCCTACAGTGGTATGCATGAGAGAAATAATGTGCTCCCATTGTACCAACAGAATATCAGGGTCCATATCTCAGAATGGGGGTGGTGGCTAAACTCTGGGCCTAGGGAGATGGTTTAGAGTATCAGGTAGAAGTCAGTTGGGCAGAATTTAGGTGGAGGATAAGCTCAAAATCCAGTTTCATAGTTATACCAATGTGGGGCTCAGGATTGGAGAGGAAAAGTTGTGCCCCTGACTTACCCCTGGCCTTTTGAATCCCTGTCTTGACTAAGTAAAGGGGCTGCAAGTGGAGTATCTAATTCAGATATTCAGGGACAGGCCTGGCCTAGTTGATCCCAAGAAGCAGGGAGAAAGAAGAATAGTAAGACATGGGGGCAGAAGAAGTCAGAATTATTATTCTATGGGAAAAAAATATCTAAACAAAAAGTAAATGGGTGAGGAATAAGAAGACCCATGCTCATGGTTCCCAAAGGAAAGAGCTAAGAGTTGTCATAGCCTGAAAGAATGTTTTCAAGATGTGGGAGGTGAAGCTGTGAAATATATTGCTGGTAAGGAATGGAGTTGGGATTTGAACTCATGTCCTCCAGGTCTGGAGTCTAGAGTCATAACCACAATGTTGTGCTGTCACCCATGAGAATAAAAACTACTTAAAAAATGTCAAATAGTCTTGTCCCCATCTCATTTCATCCTTCAAGTGGTATCTAATATTTCAAATATTCTGAAAAGGTCAGAGAAGGAACTCTGGCTTTACCTGCCATTTGGAACTGAAAGACTTTTCAGACTGGTTAGAGTAAATGAAATTAGAAGATGTCAACTATGGGTTAGGATCATGCAATATCCTCTTATAAACAAACAGTACAAACAGAGCATTTGAGTATTAATGGTTATCACTAAGCAGTCTGGGACTCCCCCTCCAACCCTCTCTTAACTCTGCCAAAGCAAGGGAGAAATTTGTGTGGTTCAGGGATCCTAGAAATGAGATTTTCATTGGATTTCCAGGAACTGGGAAAGACTTCATGTATAAAAGAAAAGGGCAAATTTCCCTGAAGACTCTTGCCCATCAAAACAGTGTTGTCTGAAGGAGTCAGAGAATGACGTTTATGAAAACTTGCACTTTGGCAACTTGGTGAACCTGGGAACATTTTCCAGACCAAATGGGCAAATTTCTTATTCTCCACTACCATAACTTGTGAAGATTTTTGGAAATAGTCATTAAGAAGTTTAAAAGCAGAAATAAATAAGAAATATTGCTAACTGAAATAGGAAGATGACATGTGCTTTCCCTTGTCCCAGACACCGTTGCTATTTCCTATTCAGATTTGCTGGAGTTGAGGGAGTGTCTTCTGGCTTGGCTTCTGTTGAGTCTGCTCCCTCCTCCTAAACATTCAGAATCCTGATGCACCGGTTTGATGGGGCTGCAAGTCAGCATAGCACTGACACCTGGAGGCCCTTCAAGATCTCTGGCATGGCTTTTCTTGAGTGACCTTGGGGTTACACTGCAAACCAGTGTTTATGGAAGGTTAACAGGAAACACCTTAAGTTTTTCCTTTGCCAAATTAATTTTATCTCCTTTTCTTCATCAGTCACCTCTTAATTTTCCTGCCCTCTCCTTTTAGTCTATGGACCACATTTTCTGTACTGTGATACTGGGTCCTAGATGAAGTATTAGCGTGCTGTGACATATTTTTAGTGAAATAAAACCTAGATGCAGAAAAATACATGCCGTATTATTTTTTAAGTATATGCTATTCATTATTAAATATTATGATTATGTTATTTCTCAATACTTGCTATTTTAGCCTTTTTTTTTAATCCTTTTCCCTTGAGGACAAATCTTTGAACTCAGAATTTTAAAGTTGGTGTGTGTATCTTTGGATGTTTATAAAAGTTCTATCTGTATTCATGTGGTATAATAGTTTCTGTGACTATGTTTTGACTAAGGACATGTTTGATTTCATGAATCACTTGGGTGACTTAGTTGATTATTTATTACTGTGTGGTGATGCCACAGTCTCTTGGAGGTGCTAAACGCCTTATCATTCTCCTCAGGGTCTGTCCTTACCTATACCTTCCTCCATTCACTGTGCTTACCTTTTCACATTTTAGGTGACTGTGTATGGGTGTGTGTATGTGTGTGTGTGTGCGTGCGTGCGTGCGTGCGTGTGTGTGTGTGTGGTGGGATAGGAGGAGAAAATCATCTCATGACCCTTCATGAATTTATGTTTACCAATGGAAACAAATTGCACTAAAAGTACAGAAAACATTAACATTTTAAAATATTGCTTTTGGTGCAGCAAATTGAGATATTTAGTTAAAAAATACAATACTGCTAAAACTTTTAGACAAGAGAATTAAAGCATTATGAAGCTGGAATGATTTAATTTAATATAGAAGAGCTTTCTTGGGTTAGCTTCTGAATTTATTTTTGCTTATTGTGATTTCAGATAAGTAGATCTGTGGATGTGCAGGTTAATATTTTTCTTCCAAGCCATCACAAACCCTGAAATAAAGGCTGATGTTCAAATAAAATTGTTTTGTTTCAATAGGCTCACTCCATTATATAATCATGCAAACAGTGAGGCTTGACACATACATTGACTTGATTTGTAAGAAAAGGTCCAGATAATATTTTCCAATATACTTGGAAAGTGGATACTTGACTCCCAGTCTATAGTGTTGTACAGATAAGATTGAACTATGAGGTTAGGACAGCAGGAAGTGATTAATTTTCTTAGGTATTTAACATGGTCCTTTGAAGGGGATCAGCTTTTGAATCTTTAAGATTATATTTATTGCAATGGTGCTTCTCTTCTATGTTTAGACATGAAAGTGAATGTCATTGTTGAACAGTAAACACAGGGGAATGACTTTGTGACAGAAGTATGTAAAGTATCTTGTAATTCAGTAGGAGAATCAAAGTCTGCCTCAGTTCTTTGCATTCTCAGGGATTCAGAAAGGATTAAGGTAACAAAAGCTAGAACCAATGCAAGAGAGTAACTGAAGGATAGCATTCCTTGAACCTCTGAAATCTGGGTGAAAGGAATTGGGCAATTAAGGTCTTTAGGAAATCTAATGGGGTCATTTGTGAATGCTGTCTTCATGGAACTTGGCAAACTGTCATTACAGAGATCAAGGGAGGTCACTGGTTTAAGGGATGGGGGAATGAAAGTGGAGTGACGGTTTCCTGAAAAGTATGTTTAAAGACTTTTAACTCTTCTCTGACAGTAGTTACAGTTTTTTTTTTTTTTTTCAGGGGTTGGGGGTGCAGCTTGAAAGACAATATCAGGGAGCTAAAGATATAATGTCTCTGTAAAGTGAGCTCTCTTGGTTTTCTACCTGTTACAGAAAACCCAGAGAACTCCAATTCATTTTCTCTCATACATCTACCCCATGACATTTATAGCTAATGAAGTTAGCCCATCACCAAATGTTTATTAGATGCAAATAACGTCATGCTGAAATAGAATGTAAATATTTGTATTAGCTTAAATTCTCAAATACATTCGTGCTATTACCCATTTATCCAAAATTATATGGGGGAATTTCTTGAGTAGACTTGGTGGAATTTGAAAAGCACAAAAAGGTAAAGTTATATCTAATTAAAGAGTGTTGTACATTTTAAGTGGGGCTATGATGCTGTTTCTAAATGAAAATGATAAGAGATGTTAAATAAGTCATTTGAAGAGAGTTAGAAGGAATTAGGTTGAAGGGAAGAATATTAAACAGAAACATGAGATAATTTTCTATACCTGAAGAACCATTCTGTAGAAGAGTTTATTCCTCTTCTTTGATGCAGAAAAATTAGGTGATATTAATGTGAAATTAATTAATTGTAGATGTAACACTTTGATTTGACTTGGGCCTTATATTTTTACAATGGTGCATATACACCTGCAGTTATCACAGGTTTATGATCAAGCAGTAATGTGTTAATAGTTTTTCAGAATGTGTTCTGTCAAGTTGGAGGAGGGTTTGGAGCACAGGAAAGTTTGCTTCTGCTATGGTAGTAACCAAGATGGGGAGTGATGGATGCGCTAGGAAGGTGGGGGGAATGGCAAGAACGAGAAAACTTGTATTTTTCATGAAACATGAATAATAGTATTTGTCAAACTGCTTGCAGTAACAAATGAAGGAGCAGGAGTTGTCTCACAATCTCTAGTCTGTAATCTGGTGACTGGGATATTGTCCACGGCACTGACAAAGTTTGGAAAGTCACAGGATGGAAGTAAAATGGGTATTTTTTACTAAGGTGTAATGGGCATATAATATATTATATTCAGTTATACAACATGATGATCTGATATTTGTATATCTTATGAAATTATCACCACAGTAAATCAACTTAACTCCATCACCATACAGTTACAAATTAGTTTCTCTTGTGATGAGAACTTGCAAGGTTTACTCTCTTAGTAACTTTTCAAATATGCTATATGGTATTATTAACTACAGTGACCATACAATAAATTAATTCCCGTGATTTTACATATATATTTAAATATATGTAAATATATTTAAATATATATGTAAAATACATATACATATATGTATATGTATTTAATATGTGTTTTATAGGTGAAAGTACCTACCTTCTGACCACCTTCCCCCTATTTTGCCACCTCCTTACCCCTGACTCTAATAATCACAGAACTGTTTCCTGTATTGATATGAGTTCAATTTTAAAAGACTGCATATATGTGTGAGATCATATGCTTTTGCTTTTTTGGCTGATCTATTTCACATGGCACAATACCTTCAGGTCCATCCATGTTGTTGCAAATAGCACAGTGTCTTTTTTTTTTTAATGAAGGACTAATATTCCTGTGTATGCATGTATGTATGTATGCATTTTATTCATTCATTATGGTTACGTCTATGTTTTGACTACTATTACTAATACTGCAATGAACAGAGGTGTGCATATATCTTTTGAGTTAGTATTATCATTTTTCTTAGATAAATACCCAGAAGTGAAATTGCTGAATCATATGGTATTTCTGTTTTTAATTTTGCAAGGCATTTCTTTTCTGTTTTCCAAAGTGGCTGACCGAACTACATTTCTATTAACATGACCACATGTTAATGTGGTCTTCTCTCCACATTCCCAGCAACACTTATTATTTTAAATATTTTTGATAATAGCTATTCTAGCAGATGTGGGGTGATATCTCAGTGTGGTACATTAAGGTATTTTTGAGTGAGTGGAGGCAAGGATGATGAGTGGGCAATGTGTACATGAATGAATTTGTATCTAAATATGCCAAAATGATATACAGCAATAACCCAAGTGGAAGGACTTGCTAGTTGGTTGAACATATAGAAATAGCTTAGATACTGGTGAAGGAAGATGTGGAATAATGCTTGTGCAAGGAAGATGGAATAGGAGGCTGAGAAGTGAGTGTGTAAATCCTATAAATATTTTTATTTTAATTTTTTCTACAAATTGATTGTGCACACACATTTTACATCATTGTATACCCCAAGGTTCTCTCACCAATTTGTCTCCCATGAACCATCATCTTAATCTCTTGTGCCCATCCCTCCCTTGATATTATGCCCCACCCCCTCCCTTGCTCTCTTCTTCAGTTCTGCTGACAGATTTTTAGTTTTATTTGTCCTTTTGTCTGTTTTTTTCCCCTATATTCTGCATATAGGTAGGATCATCCAGTATTTTTCTTTTTTCTTTCTGGCTTGTTTCCACTAGCATGATTCCTTTGAGGTCCATTTATACTATCACAAACACATAAAATTTGTCATTTTTGATTCCTGAATAATAGCCCATCATGTAAATATACCACAACTTTCTTGAGTACATAAAATCTTTAGGTAGCTTGAAGAAGTTTCTTTTTTGAAGAGGTTTCTATATCTCTGTGTGCATGGGGAAAGACAGTTTTCATTTTAATATTACATGGTATTTCTGAAAGAGTCCTCTTTTGTTTCAGATAAAGCCTAAAGTAATAACCACTCCAAAGATCCAATGTGTTGATCACCAAATTTCAAAGAGCTGTCTTATTTCTTCTTGGGTATATCTGAAGAATCATTGCAGTTATTCATACTTTTATAGCAATTCTTAGCTTTCCACCTTTAACAATTGTTATAGAGAGACTTCCAGAAAATCTTACACTGATAGACATCCAGCAACAAATGCTTCTACTGGATCATCTGCTTTCATACAAAAGATAAGCACCTGCCTCCTGATATTATCCTACAATTTCTTAGGAATAAAGGAGTGACAATTCAACAAAGGGTAGACTTTATCTTTGTTGTTTCTATTTATGGGAATTTGAGTATGTTATTTCTCAAATGACTGACAAATAGTGTAAATGGAAACACATTAGGTGTACAGAAGCTATAATAAACAGATACTTATTTAATCCCAATTCCTGCAGCACCTGGCCAAAGCTCTGTTGAAAGGACTTTGAAGATCAACACAAATTTATCCATAAAATACCAACTGCTCTTTTATTAGTGTTACTTAGGAGTGTGTTTCCATTGGTTCTTTGGTCTTAATGGAAGTTACATTCTCAGGATTGGATAAGAAGTGTTGACTAAGTGTTGAGCAATTGAAAGCCATTGTTTATAGCATAGTTTTACCTTTGGGACTGAAAAGTTCTGTTTTTCATGTTCCTGAATAATCATCAGGCAATTAACAAAGCTAAACACATTCCAATGAGTTGATTTACTTGTCCAGCTGGGCAGACATGGGCCATGCTGTTGGGTAATAATGGATTTGGAACAACAGGCACCTTCCTGCCAATTCGTCAAAATGCTAATTTCAAAAAGCTCCTGTTCTGTCCACAGAGAGTATAAACATTGAATTTTGTGGTGGCAGGATTTCTCAAAAGTCTACTTCAGTTACTCAAAATGTTTATGAATGTGTACAGCTAGCCTTAAAGTTGTTTTGAAATACAATTCTTAGAGGTTTTTGTAAACAGAAGTTTTTGGTTCAGGCATCACACACTTTCAGATTACCGTAAACCAAGCTGGAACTGTTTAAAAAGAATTTTATGTTTTCAGCACAGGTATTTTTGTTTTCATTGCAAAACCCATTTCTAATTCTTCAGGAAGAAAAATGGTAACAAGCATAAACTTCTGGGGACCAGGTGGCCCTAAAAGGGTAGGGGATGGCGGTCCTTTGAAAAACTTGTTATTGTAAAGAATATCTGTGAATGGACTTGTTAGAGGTCAAGTTAGAAACCGTTTGGATCATAACTTCATTTGCACCACTGGAAATGTCTTGGCTCACATCTAGAATCACATACAAGTATGAATCCAGAGGTGACCCCAAATGGTGTTTTTTGATCTGAGTGGGAGCCAGCTGCACCGGCTCTAATATCAGCCAAGAGGACTTTCTTTCATAAATGGAGGATGATTTAAGGCTCTATTTTGGTTGTCCAGCAAATGCTGTTACGAGTAGCAGAAGGTTACCCTTTTCCCATCACCTTAGTTCCAGAGATACTCACAGACCTGACATTAGGCTGTCGGCTACTCATCATAAGACTTCTCTGTCCAAGTGAATTCAGCTGATGAACTATGAACATGCTTACAGTCAGATAATAGATGAAAGAGCTTCAAGATAAACGAGGTGCTTATAGAAAACCTGGCCAAAGTTGTTTAAAAGAGGATGGCAAAGGCCGTTCATTCTCATCAGGCAGTTTCAAAAGGCAGTGGGTACTTGACTCCTTGCTCACAGAGCACATTATCTTACCTTTCTGCAAGAGTGGGGCCTCCCATGTATGTTGAAAGGGAGAGCGTGCCTTTTTAATCTGACACAAAACACCATGTTCTCCTGAAGGGGGAAAGGGAAATTTTTTTTCTCAGGGTCTGGTAAAGGACATTGTAGCCACCCTCACCCATTAATATTTTGACCAGTTTACATCACACAAAGTACCCTTGTTTTTCTTCACAGTTCCTCTTTCTCTCTCCCCCTCCTCCCAAAAGCTCAAATTTTATTTGTGGAAGACATTTATATGAACACAGACAATCTGTTCCTTTTAGTAGCTGATCATATCTAGGCTCCAACAACCCAGTTCTTAGCTTTTCTATATTTCTGTCTTCACATGTTAGAGTGTAGATTTCAAAATGTGGGTTAAAACATAGCTTGTTCATACCTTATTTTCACTGAAATACCCAATATGTCTCCATTGACAAGTAAGGTGTATTTCAGCTATAGCTGTGAATATGATTTGTTACAGCACTAATTTTTAAAAAAATATTTAAAAATTAAAAATCTTTGACATTTTGGTTAGAATCTCTCTCTCATCTCATAAATGTTAAAGGTTATACTTGCCTAAAGTTTGTCAAAGTAGACTTCATCTCTTTTCTTTTTCATTTTGATATACAGTAATTTAGACAGATGTAATGAGTATCAAATTTGAAAGGTAATAAAAGAAAAATAAATATGAATTTTCAGGAAAAAAAAAAGAGACCAGAAATCCACATAGAAGAATCTGAGATAAATCACAAGAGATTTTCCTGTATGTTCTTCTACTTTATTTTGTTTCATCATTATTTATCCCTTCATTCTGCAAACATTTATGGAGAGATTTCTATGTGTAGATGTGCTACCTGCAATAGCTACAGCCTTGGGCCCTACTCTAAGCATGACCTGGAGATGGGACAGATACTGCTATCATCAACAGTGTGATCTGGACATGCAGGAATCTGAACAAAATCTAGCCAATCCAGGTTGAGAAATGAGGGAAGGCATCTGAGATGAGGCAGACTTACACTTGTGGGGTCTTGGAGACCAAGAATAAGGACAAGTTAGCTTTGGAGTTGAGGGAGCAGGGAAATCCTTCTGCCAGAGACTGCTGAGGAGCTGAGGCTGGGAAGTGAAGGTGAGAGAAAGAGCCCTCAGGGAAACACAAACCAAGCGTGAGGCAAGGGGCAGCAAGGGAAGGCCAATTCTGACAAAAGATAGTGACCGTATTGGATGCCCTTGTGAGGTACATAGTTAGACCATGACACAACTGCATGAAACCTTCAAGTGGTTTCCCACATCACTCAAAGAGCAAAAACCTAATAGACCCTCCAACAGTTGGCTCTCTGCCACCTCTCTGATCTCTCACTTCATTCCAGCAACTATCAGCTCTTTGTCACTCATTCCTCAAACCCACTACCGGCTCTTCCTTTCCTTTGGAACTATATTCTCTCAGAGGTGACCTGGCTCATTCTCTTTGAAGGCTCTGCTCATCGGACATCTCAGGCTTTCTCTGAACACCTTCTTGAAAATGGCATCCTGTCTCTTCTTCATCCTGCTCTCAACATCTATCCCCATCATCTTTATCTGCTTTTCTCCAGTAGTACTTATTGTCTTTACATTTCTTATGTATCTGAATTACTGCTTTATTTGTTAACCATATGAAGAGGTATTGTTTCTTGAAGTAACTCTGTTACTTAGTTTGTGTATGTAATAGGTATTCAATAAATATCAAATATATTCTAATATATTTGTAATTCTTGTAGCATTGAATAATGAAAACAGTGACTTACACATTTAAATGTGGACATAAAACAAAGCAAAAATTAATTGCAATACATAAAATTAAATTTTAATAAAAATATTTTATAAAAGTATTTTAATAAAAACAAATCTTATTCTTCTCACTTTATGAGTGCATTGTTTTACACACTGTATATTCACATATACCTTCACCTTTATAGGACCATATATGTAAAGTTATACATATCGTATCTCATGGGCACTCAAGGAACTTTCCAGGATAATCTAGAACTATAGTTGATATGTGTTTTACTTGTTAGTTTTGGAATCTAATTTTCCTAAAGTGCAACTCCTTTTAATTTTGAAGGCAATGCAAAAGTGCTGAAGAATTTTAGATAAGAACTTTAATCTATAATTCTGTAGGTAATGCAAAAGTGCTAAAGAATTTTAAATGAGAACTTGTCACAATTTGATTCATATATTTGCAAAGATTACACTGTCTGCAATGGAAAAATATCTTAGAAATTACATATATTTGAAACAGGGCAACTGCAGAATATCTTGAAATTTACGTGGAGAGATCTGATGATGACCTCACTAAGGTAATGGCATTCAGATGGGAAGAAGTAGGTGAGTTGGAGTGATATAGGATATAAAATTTAAAGAACTTGATGATGAGCTGAGCTTCCCCATACATCACCAAGCTAGGAAAAGGGGCCTGAAGCATCATTTGTAAAATTGTGCCTATCTGAGAGTAGTTTATAGTTCCATAAATATCAATATTGGATAATATTTAAGAGACTTCGGATAGTGAAGGCAAGAAAACAGTTATGATTGAAGTAAAGTTGTGAGTCTAATTAGAACAGAAATGTTAGTGAAAATAAAGATATTCCTGTCAATTTAAGCTTGTAGTAAATCATCAATTAAAAATAAAAATAAAGTTGTTCCAAAAAATCATTTTGGGTTTATTGCTTGGGAATTGTGGTCTATTTCTTAAAGATAACAAAGGTCTAAAGTAGATTTAGATTTACCAAACTATTTAAGTTAAAATGTAGCAAAAAAAATCACATTACCATAAACAAATGCTAGAAAGACCATTGTTGTAAAAACCCTAATTTAATAATGCAGATAATGTGAAATGCTAACATGGCATTTAATGGTGCTAGCTAGATTTGATTAGGTGAAAATAAAGATAAAAATAAAAATTGGAGATCATCACTAGAATTTCTGCATTCTTTTAAAGGGCTCTGAATCTTTATCTATATAATTCAGAAGATTGGGAATTTCAGCTACACAGTTAATTGAGTGCACCTTTGCCAACAAAGTTGACATCTTTTTAGGCTGTTCTAGTAAACACCCTATGTCTAGACTA
Organism: Uropsilus gracilis; assembly: GCA_004024945.1. Taxonomy (NCBI): domain Eukaryota; kingdom Metazoa; phylum Chordata; class Mammalia; order Eulipotyphla; family Talpidae; genus Uropsilus; species Uropsilus gracilis. Next base: position 9,976 of record PVHY01002601.1, on the reverse strand, counting down.
GGGGCAGTGGCAATCCTGTTCTACTTGTTTTTGTGAAACTCAAGATTATTATTTCCATATTGGACAGCAGTCTTTCAGAGGATACCAAACTAAGATATGTTCAAAGTTGATAAATCAAGATGCTGAAGTTATTAGATAATGATAAAACATTTAGTTTGGAGAAGAAACTAAAAATATAAAGCCTACCTTGTGCCTTACAGGGTTTCATAAATTCTCAAGAGGTAAATTAGGATAAATATAAATTTTAGAGAAAGGAAAGAAGACATTGCTTGCATGCATCATTCTGAGAATAAAGAAAATTAGTGATGGAAAAACCGTGTTGTTGAATGATATTGGTTCTCATGCTAACCACTGGATGGAACCAGTAGCTCAGGGCAGTGTGATTCTCTTTAGAGTGAGATGAATGGCTTCAGGGTGGTGAGAGAGCTACAATTCTGCATAAAGTACTAATATGATTTTGCTAGCCAGTAGAGTGAATCCATGAACTTTCTTTCCATTGATAGACTTGTACCTTAACCATTTAAAAAAGTTAAGGACATGTCCAGTCTCAAAAACCCCAACATTCTGGCACCTGTGTTAACTTCAAACAACTTTCACAGTTGGAATTTTCCCTCACTTGGAATATTTCTTTTATCTTCACTAAACATTTCAGAAATCTAATGGAGTCATACTTGAACACAATTTTCATATAAGTTGGTCTTCAGCGTGGGAGAAAAATTACTCATCATTTTCAATCAAATGGGATGAGGTAAGTGAAAGATCTTTGAGAAGTATTAAGTGCTATAAAAGTACAACCTATCATTATTGTGGTTTAGATTATATGACTGTTATTATTAATTTGTTCTCCAGAATTTACTCTGTAATCACTTAGTCCTTTTTATCTTTCTGTATAAAATCTGTTTTTTCCCTCCTTCAGAATGCTTTATAATATCTCAGGCTAAACAGTTTTAATTTGAACTGAAAATGGTCATGAAACACTGTATGATTACCTCATCATCTAACTCTGGTCTTTTGGGTATAGTTGCTATAAAATAAGCCTAACAAATACAATTTGACTTCTTAGAAAATGTTAATTATATTCTCAGGTATGTGGTAGTAACTTGTAATATAGAGAGAAGGGCTTTTGGAGTCTAAGATAATATGTAAATGAAAATATAAGAAAAAAAACACTGTAAAGCTTAGTAAATGAAAAAATATTAGACATTTGCTAAATCTTATTTTGTTTACCCATTAGGCTAATTAGGCAAGATGAGGAGAGATAGAGTTCAGAAAAGTTAAAGAGTGACTAAAGTGAAAGATGAAGTTCAGTAAGGAAGATTAATAGTATGGAAATATGGGTGGGAATAGCTTTTGAGAGATGTGAGGGGTTGTATAGTTAATATTGGAATATGTCTAGTCACTGTAAGGGCAACTTTCTTAGGTTTTGGTTTCCTCTACCTATTTAAAAAGTCAGTTTATATTCAGTTTCCAGAAAACAAAGATAAAAAAGGTTGTTTTTGAGTAAATGGAATGATTATGAGACTTTGATTCCATTGGACTGGCCAAAAAGTCATACTGATGTTATTACAATACTTCTTGGAATATCTATATAGCTTTTAAATAGCTTAATAGCATTCATTTAAAAATACAGTGAAAAAAAACCCTGACATTTATTTATTTTTTGATGCTGATTTATTTTATGGATGGCTTACTATTCTACCATATAAAAGTTTTTGTCTTGCGCAGACAGTATATAACCTTGTCTTAGGAGAGGGATGCCATCTTGATCCTCAGACCCAGTAAGGATTTATTACCTAGAGTTTTTAGCTTGGTTCAGCAATATCTGGTCTTGGAAAGGAAGAAAAATTAGTCTACTGACCTCATTAAGTCAAGTAATACCTTGTCCTGGTTGAACTCAAGTGTTTTGGATTTGAAAATTAATTCTTAAAAGTTCCAAGTTGGGCCTAACTTTTGTACCACAGGTTTCTTTCAATGTAGTCCTTGGAAGTACCTAGCTTAGACCTTTCCAATCACGGATTTTCTCGTAGTGTTAGTAAGGCATGTAAAATATAAAGACTCAGGGAATTCCCTATCATGTCAAATTCCTCTTCATTTGCTTCAACTTCCTGGACAGAAACAGTTTGAGACACACTTCAAGATGTTTTATAACTGAAGAGATGTTTTCAATTGTGTAGTATTTGTCCTCATATTCCACTGAGCCCTGTTTGCTTGGAATCCTCTGCCTGCACCAGTTGGAAGCAAATCTCTGAATGTTGTTGGAGAATCCTGAAGGACTGCCATGTTTGTTTAACAAATCTTTTTTTTAATGTGTTACTTAGTTCTTAGGGGTGAGGAGAAAATAGAAGAATCAAGGACAGATGTTTTAAGAAAAGAAGCATATATTACTTGTCAAAAATGACTAGAATTAGGAAGGGTTCTTCAAAGGAGATAATTTATTTAAGGGATACAGCTCTCAGAATGATCAGGGTCAAAGTTTATCTGCACCAGGTAGAAAGAAACAAAGCAGTCTTTTCAGTAGATTGTCCTATTGTATCCATTGTGAAAGAATGGGAGGGGGGAAACTTTGCTAGAGGAAAAATTTACTGGAAAGGACTCAAAGTTTCTCTCTTTTGGGGCACTGGGGGAAGACAGTATTTCTTCCAAACTTTATTTTGATTTTATCTATCTCATGTGGAGAGTGTCTTTCTCTCCCTTTCTCTGAGTATGGAACACAGCGTAATGTGCACACTCAACTCAGAATGGTGGTTCTCTCAATATAAAATTAAGACTTTGTATGGGAGGTAGCAGAGCCCATTCCTTTGAATTATTTGGATATGGAAAGGTCATACTTTTTACCCCAGCTCACACAGCTCCATCATTTGTCTTAAGAATAGTGATTTATTGAGACATTTTATTACTGCATGGGGTAATTAACCACTTCTATCCACTGGTATAACCATTTCCCCCTCTTTATTGTGATTTTTTTCCTCAGATATATACTACTAACGATACAGGTTATGGTCCACCACACCAGAGAGAAGGCTTATTTTGTTGAGTCTTAGATTATACTATGCTTTTAAAATGGATTTGTGAGAAAAGCATTTTTTATAATTTTATTTTTTAACTGATTGAACATATATACATATATATTACATCATTGTCTACCCTGAGGTTCCCCCACCACCTTATCACGTGAACCATGTTAATTTCTTGTGCCCATCCCTCTCCCAATTTTACTCTTGTCCCCATTGTTACAGGGTAGTGAACTAGTTGAAAATTAAATGACATCAAAATGCCCTGGTAGGCAGAGTTTGAAGAAACATGTGAGAAAATGGGAAGCAGAAAATGGGGAGATAAAAGGAAAGAAAAAAGAAAAAGAAAGGAAGAAGACAAGAATGGTAGCCTAAGAGAACAGGCCCATGTGGCCTGCCAGGGGAAGCTCCCTGCAAGAGTGAACTGGTGGTAGCAAGGAGCCATGGTGACCAGTAGAAGAGTGGCCATTGTGGAGAGTGTGGCACTGCAGCAAGGAGGTATAGTGAGCTAGTACCTGGAAATAGCCAGGGATTTGGAAAGCTGATTCGTGCATCAGCAATTGTGGAGAAAGTTTGAAGAGCCTTGGAGAAGCGGAGCAGTGCAGAACACTGGAGGGAGAATAAACGAAGAGAAGACGTGGAAGAAAGACTGGATTTTTCAGTGCCTGCCTCAGGTTTGGAGGGCCAAAGGACACCATCTTGGATATGTGTTTTTGGGACCTTTGGAGACTGAAAATGGTGACTGGGGTAAGATAACTGGCCGCTTGTGGCTTTGAGAACTTTTCATTTTTCCTGTTGAATTCTCTTGTAAATAAAAAATCTTGTTAAACTGCATTTGAGTGACAACTGCAATGTGCAGATGAGGGAAACTGGGTAGCAGAAGGCACATTTAAAAAGTTTGGTTTTTCCCCCCTATGGCTTGCTAGTTAGCAGCTTCTGCCCCCTTTGACCTGGTATCATCTCCTCTTGCTCAAAGCTTCTGTTCTGTTGAGAGAAATGCATATTTTAAAATGGATTGTGAGAAAAGCATATTTCTTCAGCAAGGTTGCTGAGTATCTCCCACATATAAGTACACAGTACTATTCATTTCTTGTTAAGTAAAATTAATCAAATGAAGAGGTGAAGTGTTTATAGCTGGGTAGACTTGAATTAAGTACTATCACTATTCCCTGTGGTAATCCTGGAAATTCAGGCATAGGAAAGGGTTTAAAGTCAACCACTGAGAATTTGCCACCTTTGGTTCAAAGACAAAGAAGATACTTGTGTAGGTGCATTATGGCTGGTAAATTGCTTCAGGAAGTTCTCTAATGGAATTAAATGATATTAATTTTTAAAATTATGAAGACTATAAATTCTGGCCCATGATGGAAAAAGTACTGCTGATATGGCTAACAGCAACTCTGTTGCTCAGTAAGAAGTATTTGGAAAGTCCTTATTTTTCTATTTAATTATATGAATAATTAGCTTTTGATTAGAAGAATTTAAAATATAGTCCCATGACATCAGGAAAGACAATTTGAATACCAGAGATTATTCTGAAACTCCTGTTGCATCATCTCACTCTTTTTTATTTTTTTGAAATTAAACTTCTAAGCTATGAAACCGAAGCATCTAAACTATTTAGCTCACTCTTGAGTGTCCCTAGCCATCAGCCCATGTGTGGGAAACGCAATGAGCCCTTTGGCAATTTACCGGGCAGTATGTGTAGGAGTTGCTTTTAAAAATGCAATTGATCATTTGTTCCCATAAAATCTCTTTCACAGACACTTGCCTCTGTAAAAATGCATTTAACATGAAGAGTCTGACTTTAATCTGGATTTTTGGTTTTAAATCAAACTGTTGTGAAAGAAGATAAGGTGGGCGGAAAGAGAAAAAGAGTTAGGTTTGAATATGGGAGTGCATTATGTTTCAGCTACTTATAAAAGGAATAGATCTCTTTTCTCTCATAAGAAAATACCAAGAAGTAATAGAAACAATAATTAACAGATTTCACTACTCATAAAAATCAGGCATGATCGGTGTGATTTAGGAGGGACTGTGAGTGAAACTGCTGATAGCTAATGGTGGAGTGAACGCTCCATTGATAATTCACACTTGGTGACTTTATGTATTTCAGAGGCAGTAAAAACCGAAATCAAGTAATCTTGCAGTTTTCACTATGACTGGAATGGACGAAAGCCAGAGAAAGGATAATTAGTGTTCATGAGTGTAAGATTTCATCAATAGACGCAGCTTTGGTATTAATGATTTAAAAGTCCTCTGGTAATCGGCAATAATCCTTAGCGATTGCAGGTCTTATGTCTGCTTGGTGAACAAGCATCCCATTTATGTAGTCACTTAATGTTTATTAAACATGGGCTATGTGCAACACCACCGCTGAGTAGTGAACTTTCAAATATGACTAAGATATGTTTCTTTAGCTCAAGTAATTCATTATGTAAAGTTTTATGAGAAGAATTTGTGGTCTTATATTTGCTCAGGAAAATAATATATCTGTTGTCACTGTTAAATAGATTTTCTAACTTTGACAAAAATTACAAAGACTTAGCTTGGAGTTGGTTTACCCCAATGAGTAATGATGCATTTACTCCCAGCCTTGCAATTTTTGCACGTTTTTCTTATTATTTAGGGCACAGAAGCCAGCTTCCTTTGAAAATGCCTAGAACAGCTTGGCATCCTGAAAATCGGCTGTGTCCAACTCTGTGGAGGTAGTATAATCACCATTCAAATTTATATTATTGCCAATAAAAAGAAATCTGTGCCATCACCTACAAGACAGCAGGCACCAAAATGACCATTTTTCAAGCAGTGTGCCCTGGGAACAGCAAAGGGCCACATTACCTGTTGGGAACAGCGGGACAAGGGGAGTGGGACATCTGTGCCATTGAGAGCAAGCATGAGAGCTGGTCTAAAGTGAACCCTAAGCAATTATGTGCCCCCATATCACCCACACTGTTTCTTGCATGAGACATAATGGAAGGTATCAGTATATCTGCTGCAAGTTTGTGCCAGGCAGGAATAAGGTTATTTAACCACGGAATCGTAAAGAAGGGGAGACAGGCAGGCAGCCCATGACTGTGAGTGCCTCATCCATGCAGCAAGCCCTGAGCTGAAGTAGGAAGCCTTAGGCTGGCAGGGTGGAATATGATAATGGGAAGGAGATGTCTGGCTTGTCCTTGGCTCATGCTCATAGGAGCCTTCCACGTTTGCAGAGTGTTAGCTCTAACTGACTGTAGTTTCTTAAAGTCAGGGTTTCATGGTCCTCTGACCAGTAGATGAACTCTCCTTAGAGCCTTATATCTGATGAGCACTGGATTTTCTGCAGTTTCTATTTCTTACTCACTTTTCAAGTGTCCTGTCTAGTGTTCAGTTTTCTTCTAAGACTTTTTTCCCTCAGGTTTTCCCCCCATGTCTCCTGACCATCTAAATATCTTACCCAAGTCATTTTATAAGTTAGTCAGGACACAAATGGGCTGCATACTAACTGCTATCACTCACATTCCTGCCAGTTACCTCCAGCTTTCCAGGGTGGGAACATGGCTTCCTTCCCTTCCATTTCCCACTAGATTTTGACTAAGAGACATTGCCATATTTTATAATAAGTGGTCGATGCCTAGCAGGCAGGGTATTCTTACACATGTATCTTTTCTTTGTTTTGGAAAATTAGAATGCAGATGTGTCAAAGATACATAAATATATAAAGGAAAAATTTCCCTCTCTATGAGGGGAATTCCATATTCCCCAGAGATATTCAGATAATTGATTGCAGGATAATCTCTTCCCAGTCCTACAGATGACAAATTTCTACATACAATTATACCTGAGTAGAATTCTTTATAAATTCCCACTTGCTATCAATGGATAAAGAGAGAATTAAATTTCTGGTTTTATATTGGTCCAAATTTTATTTAAGTAATGTTTCACATTTTTAAAATTGTGACACACTTTAAGAAACACACATTACATTACCATAGACATGTAGATTCCTGCATAAGCAGCTATGAGAAGGGAAACTGTGTTTATGAAGTATGACTGTGCCTTTACTATCTTCAATTCCTTGTAATGTTTTCTGTTCTTTATTCCCCCTATAATTGAAACACACACACACACACACACACACACACACACACACACACACACGAAAAATGGAATGGTAATGGCAATCCCCTAAGTTGACATTATGGCAGCTAATGATCATAACCTGCTGTGAAAAACACTGATTTAAACTTGGTGCTTGTGTGTTTGGATTATTCCTTAGTTTTCTCCTGGTTTGCTGATGCAGTATGAGTATATGGGGGTGACTTGGAGGATTTCAGAGTGGTAAAGGTAGGAGGCCCACAGCTCCCAATGAACATCCTAGCACGAGCAATCTTTGTGTATTTGTGTGAGACTATGTGCCGTAGAAATTCTGGTTTGCGTGGTCAGATTGCTTTTTGGAGACATCTGCACATGCTTTAGAATACATACTTGTGTGCAAAGATTGAAGATTCCCAAATTCCAGGGTCATGCACAGGAACAGAAACGAAGCAGTCTTACAATACATTCACTCTAGGTATCCAGTCAGTCCACACAGACAGCAGTTGTCTCTAATAGACATACTTCTATGAAATGAATGAAAAAGAAGACACCTCCACAGCTTTGCAGGTAGCACCTTAATAATGTTCTAAGTGGCTTCCCTGTCTATGGACAAAGGACCTCTTTCCTCAGTCTGACTTTATCTTCTCCATCTTCCACACTAACTACACCAGATTCCTAAATGCCTGTAGTCTTTATTTTCCAGTTCTCTCTGTCTAGTGGAACTCTTTTTACATTTTGAGTCCCACCTGCTCACCAAAGGTTAGACTGGGTACATTTCTCTGGAAGCCTCACTGGAACCTCTCTAAGCTTGCAGAATTAGCAGGCTTGCACGGGTTTCCACAACTCTTGATTTTTGTAGTGCCAATCTATTAATAGTCCTCTGGGTTGTAATTGGGTGTGTACTTTTCCTGCAATAAAACTCACAATAGAATTCCCATTTCTTACTCTGGCCCACAAGTTCTTATATGATGTGGACCTACTTATCTTCACACCACTCTTTCTTCTGTTCATTTTACTCACCCATAGCCCTCATAATATTCCCCCCAAAATGCTGGTTCTCATCATAGGGAACATTCTTCCCCAGATTAGCTCTGCATGACTAGCTTTCTTTTTTCACTTAAGAGTCACCTCACTTTCTCAGAGGACCCTTTCTTAGCTGGTAACCTAATTAAAGTATTCACCCAATCACTCTTCAGTACATGAGTCCACTATATTTTTATAACATCCATTACTACGTAAGTTTCTTATCTGTTCATTGTTTATCACCACTATAATTTATGCTCCCTGAGAAGATAATTTGTTTTTGTCTTAGAGTTCTGTCTTTGTTGTCTTGGTACATAGTAGATGCTTATCAAATGTTTTTTTGGTGAATAAAATGAATGGAGTACATATTATTTCATGGAATAAACTATGTTGATCTTCTCTGATTCTCTGTAATTCTGAACACAGAACTTTGAATGTGACTGGAACACAATTAATAATACAGACTGAATTAACATACCTTATGAGATAGTAAAAAACTGAAAAATGAACAGCAGTAATTTCAGAATCCCTCATAAAATATGTGGCTATGTTATATAATATAATGTAAATGCAACAGACTTGTTGTTTTTATAAATAATAAGTACAATGTTAATTTAACATCTATTTCACACAGGCATTTTAAATTGTATTATTTTATTTAATTTTCTGAACAGTCATATGCATTTTATTTTCTTTGACTTACTTAGCAACTGAATTTAAAGAGGCAAATTATTTTTTCATGGTTATATAGTTAGTAAATTAAAGGACTGAGATATGGCCAAATGACTCAGTCCATCCTATCTCCCTCTATATATACCTATATTACTTTCTTTCTGTCCATCCGTCTGTCCGTCCATCCACCTACCTCTCTCTCTCTCTCTCTCTCTATCTATCTATCTATCTATCTATCTATCTATCTATCTATCTATCTATCTATCTATCTATCTATCTATCTATCTATCTATCTATCTATCTATCTACCTATCTATCTATCTATCATCTATCTAATATAATATATGTAATAATATAAAAATCTTTGGGAATTAAAAAATATATTACTGAAAATAGTCTTACTCTGGACTATTCTGAATTTTTTCATTTTTACTTATTGATTTTTTTTAAGAATAAAATATATGTTTTATTTTATTACTTGCCTGTTGATTTCAATAATTGCAAAACATAGGCAACCATCTGTTCCCTTCCTGCTAGCACTCTCATTCTTGGACAAGTCTGGATGTATACCTTTCTGAGATGTGTGGTTCACTAATGTGTCCATTTTTAGAAAGGAATTTCATGACCTCACTTCTCTTTAAAGGACTTTAATGTGGCTTTTCAGTAAGTGTTCATTTTGTTTTTTAATGGTAGTATGAAGTAATATTTTTAAGGGATATATGATAGTCTAGAAAAATGTTTACTTTTGTTGTATGTTTCATGTTCAATGTCAAATTTGTTCAATTCTGGTGCTGGGTAGAGGACTGACAACTCAAGCAGGAAACTGATGAGCCTGTAGACACCGCGCATTACACCTGGGACCCTAGAGCTCAGGTCTTTGACTTGAGCCATGGGTTGTGCATAGCAAAGGCTTTCCAACTTTATACATTTCTTAGAACTCTCATTTAAGTCAACAAATCACACATACAACACACACATATACACCTAATTTCTCTTTAAAAAGTAGGAACTCACATTCTGTGTAGCAATGATTGAAAAGAGCAGAATGACTGTAATCACTCACCCCCTTTCCATGGTGATGGCACTCTCTTCTGTGTCCCACAGTGGGTGCTCTCATGGTTTCCTTTCCTTTCCTTTCCTTTCCTTTCCTTTCCTTTCCTTTCCTTTCCTTTCCTTTCCTTTCCTTTCCTTTC
>PVHY01002600.1:105335-123754 GCA_004024945.1 Uropsilus gracilis | reverse complement strand
TTTTTTGGGAGTAGGTCTCACTGTGTTGCCCCAAGTGGTACTTGAACCACGATCCCTAGCCCCAGCCGCTTCATAGGCTGAAGCTTACAGGCCTGAGCCACCGTGCCTGGCTCTTAGATTATTTTCAGTTAAAAGTACTGAAAATAAATTCTAAACCCATTTTCAGGTTACTAATTAGAAGTTTAAAATTACTAAAACTAATTTTAAATCCAATTTGAATTCTTCAGCTTAGTTTTATAAAGAAGTTACTTTATCAAAGTTTAGTGCTTAGGGTTTTAATATTGCTAAAATATATCCACCATATAAACTATATCTATACCCATTATTTAAAAAAGTGACTTTATTCTCAGTAGTTGCCCACTAGCAACCATCTATATTTTTGTATATATATTTTGTAAGCTACCTCTTTTTTATATCTTAAATATCTGCACCTCTTAGAATTCTGCAGAATTCTAAGATATTTTTATGAAAGAACATGGGCAAAGCCAGTGACAGTAAAAAGAAACTGAACAAATTCTTCAGCTAAAGTCTTACACAGAAACAAGGCAAATTAACAAAGCCAGGAAGTAAGAGGGATAAAATAGGAGTAGGTACTGGGCTTAAATAGCGAGCAGCAGCAATCAGATAGGCCAGAGTTTGAACAGTTACCTCGGGAGGTATGTGTGGGGGTGAAAAAAAGACAGGTTCTCTCAGGGTAGACAATGATGAAACATACGTGTGTGTGTGTGTGTGTGTGTGTGTGTGTGTGTGTGTGTGTGTGCAGTGTTTCTTTTTAATGCTTTACATTTTTTTAAAAATAAAAACAATTTTTTTTACATTGTTGTAGTCCCTATATATTGTTTCCTGCCACCACATCACCCCTGAACCATCACCATGTTCTCTTGATTGAGAGCACACTTACTATCACTTCTTAGTATTCCAGATTCCTATAAAATTATTTCCCTTTCTGAAATACATTCAAAATTATTTTAAAATTAAAAAAAAATGGTTCATCTACCTGTATGCTTATCTTCATATTTTCCTGTATCAAGATCTGGTCTTGATTTCTTTTTTTACTGTACTCAGTCACCTTGGTCTGGAACCTGTGTTTTACTAATAATACTAATACAGCTCTTAGAACACATACACAAATAGTTTTTATCTTCCTGGCTTCTAAGGGGCAGCCTACCAAAACTTCAAACTTCTCAAGGAATCTAGTCTCTGTTTTCTATCCTAAGACAGCATTTAAGTGTATATTCCTTTATGTTCTCTGTGACACAGGATCTTAATTTAAGTAAAAGTCAAGTAGAGAGAGAAGTAAATATAATGATCTAGTTTACCTACTAAAACATGATTTTAAAAAATGTCCTCTGATGTTGGTTATTTTTGCCATTGTTCTTAGCTCTGATATTTGAGCAGATGCGGAGGATCAGAGGATCCTTGGCTTCTGTATCTGTAAAATAGGGCCAATTACTTTTTCCATAGCATTGCTGTAAAGATTAAATGAGCTAATAACATGTGTTCTCAATAAATGGGAGCCGGAGTTAGTGTTCAGGTTTTGTTTTGTTTCTATTTTCATGGTGAATTTTATATGTATGAAAATAAAAAATTTAGCATTAGAAAGAGTAGCTTTAAGTAATGAAATGTCTGAATTAAAAAGTTTGTGGTAGTTCTAGGGGGAAATACTTAACTGAACTGTCATGAGGTAAAAATGATACACTATTTGAAGTAAAGACTGTAAGTCAATTTAATTTTACTGATTTTTCTCTTCAGGAGTGGACGCTTCTCTTGTGAGCCAGCTGGAGGTTTGACGTCTTTGACTGAACCACCAAAAGGACCTGGCTTTGGTGTGCAAGCAGGCCTTTAATTTATATTCACTGTAAATATGTTGTTGGAAAAATAAAATACAAATCACCTACCTACATAACTTTTAAAATTATTTGTTCATTATGCTGTGTATACACATTTGTAACTTAGTAACTGGCAGCTATTTGTGCCATGTTAACTCTTCAAAACACCATTTTAAAGTCTTGCTGTCTAATACGAATATAGAATATGAGGACATATTCTATAGTAACTATTTACTTGAGTGTCACCATTTTCAAGAGTAGGTCACTTTTATCAATAGTATTAGGTTATTGTAAAGGAAGAATTGTCAAATTTCAAATACATTTTGCTTACCCAGTTTAACCATAGCCAAGTATAAGGTTAACATGCTCTTCTATAAACATTTTTATATATACAGCACACAGTTGTTGCTATATTTCCCTCTGGTAAGCGAAACTTCGAGCACACTAGTAAAGGAGCATATAAAGTAGTTCTCTCTCGAAGTATTAATACTTTCAAAGACAGAAAAACTTTTCATACTATTATTGGCTATTTAGACAATGCAGGTATAAAAACTAATTGGTGGGAGAAATTGAAGAGACGATGCCTTTGAAGAATGATTTAAGTGAAAAAAACAAAACAAAACAAAAAAAACACCAAAACCCCAAATTGGAAGTACATTCTAGTTGGGAGGATCAGTGAGTGAATATACAAAATATACTCTTTTGCTGACTACATATTGTAAGTTAAAAGAATAGAATTTTTTATGTATTGTATCTTGTTCAAGAAACTAGAATACATTATTTCCAAAAGTTGGAAAATTAATAGGCAACTTTAATACAGGCATAAATCTAAACTAACCTAATTGTTTTGAGATTTCACAAAGTCATTGGCCTTGCTTTTGTGACAGACTATTCACTAGTAATTATGATGTTTAAAGACATGATTATTTAAGAATATCTTTTAAAAAATTTTACTTGAGACGGTAAACAATTTCTCAAATGGCACAAAAAAGGTAACAATAAAAACATCTCCACACTAGAGCCCTCTTTATCTCTTCCCCATAGGCACTACTTTTGGTAGTTATTTTTATCCTTTTAGTAAAATATTTTATACTTACTGGCTCTGTCCTCTTTAACTGTTAAACCTTTATTTAAAGTGATGGGGAAAAAAAGTGTTCCATTAAATCAATAATACTCTTTCATAAAAATGAAAGTGAGGTTTCTGGATAGAAGTCATGTATAAAGGGTATTTACTGGTTAGCAACTTACAGTTAAGAATTTAAAAGAAAATTTGAGGTTATAATTATAGATATTGCTATACAATTAACAGTACATTCTCTGGTTCTCAGACATCAGTTGCATTGTACTCCTATATCACCCATATTGAGTTGAATCATGTTTAATTTTTTTTGCCTATTTTCCTTGAAAATCAACAATTTCACAGTTTGTTTTAATAAATTTCCTGACTGGCTTTTAAAAATTCTTGGTAGATAAATTCCATTACCACAATTCACAATTCACTAATAAAACTTCTGTCCCTGTTATAGAGAGCTGAAGATGATGGCTATAGCTCAGCCTTCAAACAAGTTGGGGTAGAGGGCATTGTTTTTGTACTACCTCTGTTCTCTCATTTCCTCTTCTCAATTCCTAAATCTTGTTTAAAAAATAAAGGATGTATGACAACTGGCAATGAGAAAGGAACTGGAATGGTGGGGGGGGGGGGGGGGGGGGGGGAAACGACCATGCCTACAAACACAAGTTATATACACAAACAATTAGAAAACAAAAAAAATTTTAAAAAGATTTTTGAGGGAGGAAACCTACTTCTATTTATTAATAGCAAAAACAAAGCAACAATACTATTCCTTTTCACTTTCTCAGCTGGTGAGAAATGGTGTAGCTGCTTTTCTAAAAAGGCATTTTAGCAAGAAAATTCAAGGTCAGAGAAAGATATTGAGACTAATTTCTTCCTCCATATTTTACTTCATGCATCTGGCAAAGAATTTAATACATGCTTTTGTTTTCAATTTTAATGAAAACTGCTTAAGTTCATCTGAACCTTTCAAAAAACAAATTGTGGCTGATTTACCATGCATATCATTTTGAACATTAAAACTTTTTCAACTGACTAGAAAATAAATTGTACAGTGAATTTACCTCTTATAATGTCCTGAGTGCAGTCAGTAGTGCCCATCACAACTCACTAGTTGTTCATGCACTCAGTGGAGCTACTGCCCTTAGTTACTGCTTGTTTATTTCAGCAAATACAGATTAGCTAACTTTGAATTTTGAAGTGAGGCACTTGGAACTCTAATTATTGCCATCAGTACTATTTTACCTACTCCTGTGACAGGCCAATCAACTCAATGACATACAATTAGTGAGTTTTCCCCCCTCTGTATTTCAGGCGTTAAAGGTGTCCAGAATAAATGTAACAGTACTTCATCTCTAGCCACAAAGTATTCTTACACAAGTTCACGTTTACAGGTGAGAACAATCAGGAACAAAGGAAACGAACACGGTTATACTTTATAAATAGTAACTTGGATTTAGCTGTTACTAAATGTCCTGTCTACGGTGACAATTTGTAACTGCACTCATTAAGTCACATTGTGGGTGCTTTTAAGAATTTAGAGGCTGCTACTAACTTTGAGAAAGATGATTTCCCAACAATTATATAACCCCTGGAGTGGTTAAAGGCCTGTTATAAATAGTAGCAGATTAACCTCGATGTAAATAAAGGCTTCCAGAAGGAAGTCAAAATAAAATGGTTTCCTTCAGATTATGTAACCCCTTCGTTGACTAAAGGCATGTACAAACATCTCAGATTAACCTCGATGTAAATAATCTAGAAGGAAGTGGGAGTACTACACGACTAGCACGCCAAGCCAGCAAATTTTCCTCACGCAAGCTTCTCCAGTATCTGAGCAGTTAACTCCAAAATCCTCAATCTCGGGTGTGGAAACAAGCAATTTTCATTTTTTAAAAGGTGACATCAAGGTGTGAAAAAGGGTGGGAGCGCGCATAGGGGGAATCTGAGCGGAGCCCCTGTGTTTTCCGGGTGACCATGGGGACCCCACCAGGCTCCCAGCCCCGGCGAGTTCCAGCGCAGGTGCCTTCCTGACAGCGGCGCGCATGCGCGGTGCGGCGCGAGCAGGGGCGTCGGGCCCGGCCACCGGCCTCAGAGAGCTTCAGGGGCAGACACCCTACCTCCGCCTCCAGTGCAGGTTGATACATCATTTTACCCCACCCAGCCCAGCAGAAATAACGTGAATATCCTACAGTCTTCGCCGCCGCCGCCGCCATTTCCAGAAATTTCTAATCACAGGCCCGCCACAGTCGCCACAAAAAGTGAAGGCAGAACTCTCTGGCCCGGAAGCGTCCGTGGCGCCTGCGCTGCGTTCCTGACCCACCCTTTGATTCTTTTTCCTTCTTGGGCCGACAACGGCGAAGAGGAGGCGGTGACATCCCGGCGAGGTGGAGAGGGACGGTCACGTCGGCAGGAGTTCCGGCCAGCACCCCCGCCGCCCTTTCGTGGTACGGCCCGACTCCCCCGCCCAGCGGCGCTTCCAGGAGCTGAAAGAGCCGCGGGGAGGCCGCGGGGAGGGGCGGACGGAAGAGGCGGGCGTGCCGGGGGCGGGGCGGTCACGCCGCCCGTCCCGTGTCCACGGAGTCACGTGCCTGCACCTCAGCCAATCGCCTGGCGGCGCTGTCTTGGGAGCGAGGAGGCTGTGGTGAGAGACGGACGGAGACCGGAGATGTTTTCAAGCCTGGCCTCGGTGGCGTTCCTGGCGGTTGCAGTGGAGACGGAGACGACAGCAACGGCGACGCAGAGGCACTCGTTCAGGGGGTAAACCCTCCTGCGCCGACCGGGCCTCGGGTCCGTGAGGGTGAGGGGGGCGTGGCGACGGGCGAGGAGGAAGGAGGGGCGCGGTTTCGAGCCCCGTCCCCGGCGCCTGGGAGGAAACCCCTCAGTTCCGCGCCGCTCCCGTCCCCCCTCCCCGGAGCAAGGTAGGGGACACGCCCTGCCCACCCCGTCCGGCCTCGAGCCTCCCGGCCTGGCCCGACACCAAGCGCCGCCAGCCTGACAGTGACAGGCCGTTAGTAGCCCGGGCGCGGGTCCGCCCCGCCAGCCGCCGCCCCTCCCGGAGTCCCGAGGAGCTGCGGCGCGGTTGGAGCTGTCCAACGGCGAGGGGCGCCGAGTGGGGCGGTGGGCTCGGCAGGACGCACCCCGCCACTACTCCCGGGACCGGGCTGCCGCCGCCTCCCGGAACATGGCGGGGCCGGGAGGAACGTGTGCGTGCGAGTGAGCGCGGCCGAGAGGGCGCCGCCGGCGTGCCGCGGCCGGACCCGGCGGGGCGGGGCGGGCGGGGGTGGGGGCGCGCCCCGTCCGCCTCGCGCTCCGGCCGCGAGCTTCTGTGCGATCACGGCGGCAGGAGACCGTCGCGGACCGCCCCTCCCCCCCGGGAGTGGCCGGCGGAGGTACCGGGGTCCGGGAGAAGGGTGGGTTTGAAGGAGACGGAAATTGCTGCTTTGATCGTCTCGGCAAAGGAGCGGGGCGGCGCTGCGGTTCTGTCTTAAATGCCAGTGTAATCTGTTCTTGCCGCATAGGGCAGTCGGTTCTCTTCGCCGTTCTGCGTGTACCCATTTCGGATGACGGTTGTGTGGACCCTTGGAGCGCGTCAGGTTCTTAGATCTCATTTTGAGGGGTAATATGGTGTGACGCATCCTCGAGGATCCCAAAGCGTTGAATAAACGGTTGTACAAAGAGGTTGCCGAAGCCCAGCTGACAGCTGTTTTAATGATAACAGAAACAGTCTGGGATGGGAAGTTCAGATTATTGCACCAGTTGAGACCGTAGGAGACCTTTTAAACAGTGTGGTGGTGAAGATTGTAATTTCCACCGGACACCCGCGGCTAAACAGCGAACGCAGATGAAATGGGTTACAGATCCAATGATCTGTAACGCTTTGGAATTATCTCTAATCCTGAAGTCGAAATGAACGTATGTTCTCGGTCATGTATTTTTGTGTGTGTGTGAGAGTGTGTGTGTGTGTGTTTAAGGATTTGTGTAGTTCATAAAAGAAGACGAACTGGTAAAATAGCTATTTTAAAATAAATTGACTCTATTAAAAACATATGCTCAAGTAAGCTGTTTGAAAGTCTTCGGCACTAGCCTATTTCAGTTTCTTCAGTCATTATACAAAGGCTTTCCTGGAGATTAGCTCAGAACTGGCAGAACATATGCTCTGTTGGTGCCAAGTGGCTTAAAAACAAAATGAGATAGTGTCGACTGTATAAGACCAAGTCGTTGTATTATCTAAGCCTTTCGGAAAGTCTTAATTTGGTCTAAACGCAGAAACATTTAAAGATTCAAAATGTTTTCTCGGGAGATTGTAGACGGGGTGGAGGTAGGAGTTAGAAAGATTTTAGTACTTTGATAGTTGACACAAGCTCTAGGTGTATTTCTAAAGGTTTGCAAATGGCTTGATATCTGGCTCAACTACTCAGGGTATGTATTCTGTTTTAGAATACACGATATTAAAGTGGAATAAAACAAAGTGGTAGTGGTATTTGTGGAAGAGTGAAAAACGAAGGTGTCTTTAATGTTCTTAATCTCTCAGGTTTTTAGAGTTGTTAGGATAGTTTTATGAACAAGCAGAACAGGTAGACTGAACATGTATTTCATGTGAAATGGTTGGAAGAGAGAACAAAAATATTTAGATAAAGAACTTAGTAGATGCAAATATGTTGTTGTGTACAGTCTCTAGTTTTAGTTCTTTATTATCAGGAAGGGAGGGGGGAGTTTGAAATTTGGCAAGAGTGTCTTGTCAGTGGAATGAATTTAAAAGATGTTTTTATCAAGATACTAATGTGTGACACTCTGTGGAAGTTGATGACTGTAGAAATGTGACTGTCTTCTGAGGTGAATTGGAGAAATAATAGCTATTTGAAGAACACTTTGTTGGAAAAGAGGTTTATCCTGTAAAATAAAAATACCCAATTTCTTGGTGTTAATTGACCGGTAGTAAAATTTAAACGTTTTTATGTTTAAGTTACTGTGTTTCATTATTGCAGTTTAAGAGAGTGACTGCTGAGATGAATCAATTTGATCATGGAACATAAGAATGGTTTCTGTATATAGATTTGATGGTAACTGTAGCAACATCTGTTAAATAGGCATGAGGAATTTGTCTGATAATTGTTTTGAGAGCTATTGACATTATTCTCTGACTTGAAACTTCTTACTAATGTCAGTGTGTGATACTCATACTCTATAGTGGGCCCAGAGATTTTTCTTTGGAACTGAAAGGGACTTCAGATTTTCCAATCTGTTTCTCTCCTTTTACAGATGAGAAAATAAAGACCTGATTAGGTGAAGTGATTCATTTATGTTGATACAACTAATTTTGGCCTAGAAATTTTTCTGTGAAAATGGTATTTTGCCTCTTAAGAAGTAGCTTAATAGAGTAATGGAAGGAACATTGAAATGGCCTGATCTTAAAGTCTTAATCTGTTATTTCCTAGCTGGATTTAGACATACATTATTTTCAGAACCATACCACCTTAATCTAAAAGAAATTTTCCTATCTAATTTATAGAATTGTTGGGTGGAATAAATGGGGGTACATATGGAAATTTCATCCCTAGTACATTGTAAATATTCATACAAATTAAAAGTGGTGATACTGTTTAAATAAAACAGTACTAGGCCGGACATGGTGGTGCATGCCTGTAAGCGGCAGCCTAGGAAGCCTTGGTGGGGGCCAACGATCACGGTTCCAGTCCCACCAGGGATACCTAGGGAGACCTGGTTCCAAAAAATATAGCTGGGTGTGGTGGCGCGCTCCTGTAATCCCAACTACCTGGGAAGCTGAGGCTGCGGATTGCTTGAGTCTGTGGTACCCCAGGCAGCGTGAGCCTGCGATTCCACAGGCAAAAATAGGGAGACTTTGTTTCAAAATAAATAAGTAAATATATAAATAAAACAGTACCAGAATGTAACAAGGTATTCAGGAGTTTTCAGCACTTGCTGTTACATAGATTCTATCTCCCGGTAGATATATTTTTGACCCCCACTTAGTTGTAATCTTAGGAAAGCCTCTTCCAGTTTAAATATTGTAGTTGTCAGACTCTGATTTCACTGGAGAATATAAAGTTTCTTCATACATGTTCTTAAAAACATTTTTGTATACATTCATGCATGCATAATCTTTTTTTTTTTGATGGTGACTTTTTAAAAGTAATAGTGAAAGTATGTTGCAGTATTAATTTGTTGCTACTTTACAGTTATGTCAACAGGAGATAATGTCCTTTTTAAATTCAGCTTTGAGTAGTTGTGTTAAAGGCATATATATTCAAAATATATAGAAATGTTTAGAGGTGTTTTTGTTTGCTTTTGCTGTTTAAACACCTTTTATACTAGTACTTTAAGTTAGAAACCAGCTTATTAGTACTGAGATGTTTTCTGATCTTGAAGCTAAAGGCAGTTATCATTGTTGATCAACATTTGTTAACACTTAGTAGAATGTGTATATGTTTCAAAGTTTTGAGTAAAATATATCATAATTTTCATAAGCTCCCTATGAAAGATACTGTTACTATTTTTACATATGACTGAAGAGACATACTTTAAACAAGTTTTGTGATGTATAGTCACACACCTTGAAAATTGACACTCCGTTGTTTCCATTATTGATCATTTCTCTAATTTCTGCCTCTAAATGTTCAGCTGGTTAAACTTGACTGTTACAATGTTTAGAAGTCAACTTTTGTACCTTCTACAGAGTTGGCTAAAAATAAAATACTTTATGAGAATTTTGAAAGGTAGATTAGCTAGTCTTTTTATGAGATGCTGATATAGTGGTTGTGTTGGTTGATTGTTATGTTAATTGAAAATTATTCTTACCAGTTAAGGAAGGACTGAAAGGGGTTAGTCTTGCAAACTCCACCTTCCAAATTGAGGTAAGTGGAAATTTCAACTATAGGCTAGAAATTTCTTTTTGTCATTAAAGAATCCTGTCTTCTTTAGCCAAACCTTTAGCATTTTTTTATTGCAACAAATTTTTTTTAAAATACTAGTTCTTTGCTATTTTGGTTACATTTGTCTTTGGACCATAACTGGGGGACATCTCACCAAATGTTAGTCTAAATCTAGCATTTTCAGATTACCATATTGCTTGAAAGAATGGAGAGCACTGTAGCTCCTCAGATATCAGATAGTTTGTCCTACAGGGGCATTATTTCCAGATTCTTAGTACTAAGAGAACAAAAATTGTGTGAGACTCTTCCTAGAAATAACACTGTTCACTCAGGATAAAAGAAATAATACCTTAAAAATGATTGTACTTTGTAGTTTATTGAAATACTTTTTAATTCTGGATCTCTTGACTTTCACAACTACTTTGTAACATCAGCAAAGCTAAGGTTGCCGGCTATCTGATGATACTGAACCATGGATTGAATCCAGGTTAAAATTCTCTGTAGAAATGCTAGGCTCCTTTGAAATTCACGCCTGAAGAAGCAGTAGCAAGCCTAAAGGAAGAGAGGGAAAAAACACTGATTTTTTTCCCTCTCTTCCTTTAATTAAGGCTACTTGCTTTCCATTATTCTGCTGCTTCTGAAACATAAAACCAGCAAAGTGGAAGCAAACACTGAAAACATTTTTTATACCACTTTGCTGATAAGTGGTGATGACTAACAATGTTAAAGACATGAAAAAATTGAAATTTTACAGAATGTCTATTACCATAATTGTACAAAAATCTTATAATCAGTAAAATAACTGTTGCTTATAGTTCACTTTCACTGCTGAAATCTTGTAATCTCTAAGTTAAAATAAGTCAAAATTTCAAACTGTAACTAATAAATGGTTATCTGGTCAACAAGGAAAAGAAATTTTATTGTGCTTCTGAACACTAGCTATTGCTAGATATTTTCATATAGCTTATTTTTAATATATTATGAAAATACTTATCTTAAATATCTGATTACAAAAATACTTCAAAAAGTTGTCACTGGAATGTTTCCAAGTCTAGATGTTATTACTCAATAAACTAATGAAAAATTTTAGTGTAAAAATGTACTTATATTCCTTATATTACACATTCCATTAATTATATTACATTAAGTACAATGTAATTATATTGCTTTGATTGAAAATTTTTCCCACTTAAAGTCAATTTAATTTATTCATAGATTTATAGTAAAAGTGATAACCCAGTAGTGGTTATTCAACCTTCAGGAATTATTTCTGTATTTCAGGAATCATAAAAACATCCCAAGAATGAAGATGAGTGTTCTTTGTAAGCTGCAGTTGAACAGGACAAAAAATACCTACACACCAAGTTTCTGTTTGTCCTCATGTTACTGAAAGTAAACAGGAATGTTTGACAGCAAATTGGCTTACTCATTCTTCCTTTCCCTTGCTTTTTTCCTGTGCTTGACTCCTCCTTCCCGGCTAGGTCTCAGTGTTCTCTTTCTTTGCATGCAACCAGTGAAAATAAATCTATACCTACCTATTGTTGGTTAACTATTTAAATTTGTTGTTACTTTTAAATTACAGTAACATTTCTATTTGATATTTTAAGGCTTTTTGTTTTTAATTGTGGTAGACTGATCTTAGCAACAAGAATTTGCATCTTTAGCTAATGCTTGAGGAAATGATGATTTGCATATTTTCATCTGTGATTGAGTTATTATCCTTTGGCCATTTTTCTCTTTTTTCCTTCTGACTCAAAACTTCTAGGAGTGACAGTTAAGAATTTAAACAATTTAAAACTTTATTAGGGTTTTTAAGTTATAAAATTAATATGTGCTTATGAAAGTCTGTATAATAAGGCTAATTCCCCCAATCTTCCCTTTTATTCTTTGTGTAGTAGAGGTTATTAATCTATACATACGTTGTAAATATAGTTTCTATCTCTGTTATTTATCTTTTAAATCATTACCAGCACCTCTGCCCCTTCACAAAGCTCAGAAACAAGTGACTCTCTTCAAACTACTAATTCATTGTCTATTAAGACCTTTATTATTCCTTCACACCCTTTGTTCAAGAAACTCCTACCTATGCACTTTTGTAAACTCAGATGTTAAGAAATATTAGAAAGGTGTTTCCCCTTTAAGCAGAAGGGAAACATATACTCTCATACTTGAGTTGTCTTCATCATGAAGTGCTAATTCACTGGTAGAGGTATAATTACAGTGCTCTGTGATTGAGAGTAGCTCTCCACATAACTTTCTAGTCACTCCTTAAAAAAGACCATAGAAAGTTTATCTTACGCCTATTTTATAGATGAAGTTCAATTCAAATTGGTGACTGTATTGCTTTCTTACAAAACTGTACCCTTAAAGTTTATAGCTGTATTAAAAGAAAAAGGAATACAATTATAAATTTTGAGCCATTATGGGAAAAATAATTATTTTGGGTTATATGAAGGGAAAGGTTTTGAACGAACCAGCCTGAAACTACGATAGGTTATCTCTGGATATTGAATTTGAAAGTAACTGAATTTTTTTCGTCTCTTTACTCTGTATTTTTAGGTTTTATCTAATGAACAGGTGTTATGGCTGTCATAAAGGGTTTAAGCATACATGCTTAGTTAGGAAATTTTAAATGTTTCCATATGTAGCACTGAAGTTTTAGCTTATTGAAGCAGGCATTTTAGGAAAATAAGACAATGTGTCTGTCTTTGTAAGGGTTTACTCTCAATAAACAAAACATGGGTTTGTGAAATAGCAAAACAACATTCTTAATCTTTATTAGATTATTTCAAATAATAATTACTGAAAGGACATGGTAAGCCCTGCAGGGACATGAACTGTGTCTGCCCTGTTTCCTGTTCTACATCCAAGTTCTATCACACTGGCAAAAAGTCAGCCTATATTTATTGAATTACTAAGACTCACCCCAATGACAGCAACAGGAGAATGGTTTGGTTGCTATAGAAGAGGATCAAATGGTGGGAGTAAGGGAGAAAAATTAGGTAACATCTTTTGAGATGAGAAAGGCCATAAGTTCTAGGATGAGGAGCTTTATATGTATGAATTTCCAAGATGGGGATGATGTAATGTAGTTTTTCTTAGAAAATAATTCTGGAGGATGTATGGGATTCAGGTAAAGGGAAAGGAGGTTGGAATGGTTGTCAGGTTTCAAGTCCTATGCTAAACACAGAAAAGAAAATACTCTGCTTCTGTGGGGTGGACGTAAAATCTAGCAGGAGTAGGTAATTAGCAAGGATCATAATCACAGATAATGAAAATTTTAAGTTATATTGCTTGTTTAGTGACTATGGACTAATGGAAACTAGCTGTGAGTTTCAGACTCTGAAATAGTTCTATCAAAAAAATACTAAAAATCAAAAAAGACTTGGAAATTTAAGTTCAATTTTTGATGTAGTATATTGCATTTTTCAGTTAATCTGAAACTTGTGTTTTTAAACCTTTTTCCTCACCGTATTTCTTTTAATAGATAAAACTGTACCATCAATGGGATTTGCCTCTTTATCCTTCCCTGTCTATAACATTGGTGTGGACATGTTTGAAAATAAAGTCAAATAGATTCTTTCCTCTTAGGGTGGGAGTTTTCTCAGTACCAACTTGTTCCTTTTCTTATAGCTATTTGAGTGCAGTGAATTTGCTCTGTATTACCTTATCAGTCTCAGAATGCTTTGTTAGGGAAACAATTTGTAATTCAAAATTGCTCTAGCCCAAAGAGGTATTAATAATAATGCTACTACTCTAAACCAATTTAGAGTGTATTTTCTTTTAAATACCCTTTAATATACAGTATATCCTGAATTCTTGTGTGTAGGTTTGTGTTGGAGAGTGAACAGAATACAGCAAAAATGAGGTAGCAGAGCTGAATTAGAATAAGACCTAAACAATTCAACCGTGGTATGCAGACAGGGAAGGTATAATTTTATTAATAACTGAAGTAGTGTTGTAACTACACACTATTGTTGGGTTAAGGTGGATAAGATGTAGTATGTGGATTAAAATAACTTTCATTAGTATTGCTCTCTGTGTAATGATTTCAACTATCATTAGCTGCATAAAGAGTTTGGATATAACTAATGATGATTTTCAGGATCATAGGCTAATGTAGAAGCAGTAATTACTGTAAACTATTATGCTTTAACTTAGGTCTCTTACATTTTATGTACCACTGTTAAAACTAAATGCACTTATCTAAGCAATTAAAAGTCCTTTCTCTTCTCATTTATGCATAAAACATTTTTTTAAAAAGCAGCTAAAGTGAACTAAGAGTTTATTTGGAATTACACATTGAGGTATTTAGCAGACTTGTGTTATGTTGCAAAGATCAGTTGCTCATCTTTTGAGGGACGCCAAGAGGGCGGCCAAAAATACCTGAAAGTTTTTTACTTTGGTATATTCCAAATAATCTAATAGTTACAGAAAAAGCTTAGAAAGTACCTGGTACTTATCCCCAGTTTATGAATTAAGCATTACAAACTCACTTGAAGGCCCTCTCTATCTTTCTCTTTAAATCCATTTCCTGTCTGTGTCCCTTTCACTTCCACTCCCCTGCAAATCCTATTTCCCACTGTTTGCGGGAACATTTCCCATCATGATGTAACAGTTTCCCTTTTCAGGACCTTGTGTGGCTTTTCATTTTAAGGTTCATCTCTGTAGTTTTTCATTTAATTCTAGTGCTTATTGTATATAATGAGTGATCTGATATGGGTAGTTGGAAATAAGATTTATATACATGAGGTAGACATCTCTGCCTTGAAATCTAAATGAAGAACATTAAACTTTAGCACTGCACTATACACAGAATGAAGTTGATAGGCTAAAGTAAGTCTGAAAGTAACTAATAAAGTAATCATTTTTGGAAAGTTAATCCGGTAGCCATGATGTGGAGCAATAGGTCTGAAAGGAAGTGGTGAATTGCTAACTCATTCTGACTGATTTTTGGCCTACAAAACCTTTACCATTTTGAAAGAAGAGAACGTTGTTGATAGCAGAATTTTCAGTTATATGTAGTTTGTAATTTTAAGGGAATACTCCTGACCCATTTTAGAATCTGTTAACAGTAGAAGTGAACATGTAGTGTGGTTATTAGATTTCTGCTTTCAGCTTTGGTAATTTTTTTTCAGTTCCCAGTGCCAGAGATGCAAGCAAAGTTTCCTAACCTTTTTCTCTGAGCTGTTGCAGCCCTCTACTGGTCTATAGAAGCTGCACAATTTATTAGAATCCTAAATCCTAGAAGTCATTTGTGCGATTTCTCTAAATTTCTGATGAATATTTTACATATCAACCTCAATAATTTGGAAAACATTATATATCCAGAGCAAATAGATTCTTGTGGACACAATATATTTGTTTAATTTAAAGATGTTAGGTGTTTGGCAGTGTCAAAAAAATCTTTTTACCTATAATAGCTAATGTGAGAATTTTTGTTCCATTTGAGGTACTGATTATTACTATTAGAAAAGAAATGCAGCTAATAAGCACCAATTGATTTTTCTAAGTTATTTTTAAAGCATTTGCCTGTTTTTTGCTGGATCCAGAAACTTCAGTATCTTTTTAGCCTTCTTGCCCTTGTTTATAATTCCTCTCTACCTCACCAGTATATTTTAAGTGGTTTCTTGGCCTCTCATCTATTTCCTCTTTAGTCTGCCAGAGTTTCATCAAGGGTACCTTTCGAATTATATCACTATCTTTTTAAAAGCCTTAACTTGTTTTCAACATAAAGTCCAAACAGCACAAAGGTGTTCCTAATGTGATCCTTTCCTAACTTTCTTCAACTTCACTTTCTGCAGCATTGTGCTGCTTCAGTTATTGCTCTTTAAGTGTGACTTGCTGTTTGTGTGTGTGCATGCGTGCGTGCGTGTGTGTCTGTGTCTGTGTATCTGTGTCCGCAACCATGCACATACTTATCTCTCTTCCTTTGCAGTCCTGTCCCTCTCTGCCTTCCTCAAGATTGTATTTTAGTGTTACCTTTCTTGAAATTTCTCTCTGTGCACATTTACCCAAGTTGGGTGATCTCTTTGTGCTAGTACTGTCATACTTCTGTAGCATTTATTGCTCCATATGCAGTTAACTTATCTTTTGCTTCTTAAAAACTACAGATCCCCTTTAGGCTTATGTTGTGCCTTCTTCATCTTTAATTCCATTGTTTGGCATATGTATACTTAGTAAATGTTGAATAATTGAATGATTAAACTGGGGTACGATCACTAAAGCAAATTCCCATAGTCAGATAATTTAATATCATACACCTAATTAATTTTTTAAGTCATGACAAGAACCAGTTTTTCTAGACCAGCCTATTGGACATACTTTTCACTTTATACACAAACCCCCACCCACATGTGTGGGTGTGTCTGTGTATATATGTGTGTATTGAAGACAAGGAAAGAGAGAACCAATGGTAGCATTTTAAAACTGGAATCAACCTTTTTTAAAACTAGGAAACTGAAACTCAGAATTTACTAGAGAGTTAAAATGAGAACCCAGGTCATCTAGTACTTTTTTTACTTTGCTCAGATCTTCATATTTTGTATTACTTTGCTTGGATTGGTAAATATTGGTAATTTCTATTACAAGCAATTGGACTTTAAAAATATTACTCTATATTGTAGGTTTGCCTTTGTAGAAGTTTTAAAGTTAACTATGCATATAGCCAAACTAAATTTATCACCTACAGTGTATTTACTTGGTATGGTCTTCTGAAACTATCAGCTGTCCTCACATTCCCGAAAGGCACTATTTAACGGCAAACCACTGTGCAGCCTTCCTGTACTGCATTTAAGCTTCTGTCATGAATCTCTTTTCAGACTCTGGATGGCTAGGTTCAAAAACATAAATATATAAAAGTACCTTTACATCTTTGCCCCTGTCTCTGTATAAAGCAGTTTCTCACCTGTCACCTCATTCTTTCTTCTTGGGTTCTAGTTCTACAACACTAGTTCTCCAGAGCAAACCAAGTGGAAATTCAACTGTTTCATATTTTTAATATTTGCTGATTATGCAAGTAGTACATGTTCATTATGAAAGTTAAAATAGTACAGAACTGTATTAATAGACTATAAACTTTAGAACTTTTAAGGATATTCTTTAAAGATATCTTTGAGGATAGTTTATTTTAAAGGATATAGGTGTTTGTCTCTAGTACGCTATTGGTTAAATCAGTGAGATGATTAAAGTTTTTGTTTTCTGAGTGGGAAATGTTAATATTTATGTTTCTAATAGTTTATCCTTTCTTGCATGGGAGGAAAGCAGTAAGATATTAATCATAATTGTTTAATAATTCGTGTTATAGATTTTGCATTCTTAGAAAAGTAGAATTTAGAATGGAATTCTTTTAAACTCTTACTCTGAAATTTTGGAAGGATAGGAAATCTTTTGTGTCAGCATAACTTTACTTCAAGAAATATTGAGAAGCAGTATCAACCAAAATGACAGTACAACTTACGCTAGAATCTTGGACTGCAGAACAGATCAGAAAAAGTAATAGTCACTTTCCTAACTGAATGACTCATAAGGCTCATTGAGCTCTGTTGCTGTGATTTAATTCTTTAATAGTTGCCTTTTTTTCTCAGGAATTTTGAGGGAAGCATTTTCATCCCCAAAGCAGCTCAGCCCAGTGAAAGTTGAAATAGAAAAAAAATTAGTAAATCACATTCTGTGTTATATCTTCACTTTCTTTAGGTAGTATGTAAAACTAGTGATAAATTTAAAGCATAGTTTTGATTATTTCACATGCACCAAGGATGATACTAAGTTTTTATTTTTATTATTCTCATAGTCCTTTTGAATTTTGTCATTTCATAATGTTGATGAAAAATTTAGTAACTTGAACTTTAAGTTGCTTTAAATCTAAATTACATATTCTGTGGCTTCTCAGGCAAGAGAGCAGACTAAGGAAGCTTCCTATTTCAAATATATGGAAATGCTAGAAAAATAGTGTTTTTAATTTTTTTTTTAATAAGATGTCATTAAAAGTATACAACTAAACTTGGAGGAATTCTGCCAGTATTTGGAAAAAAAATTTAAAAGAAGTTAAAGTTATAATAGAAAACAGAAGTTGTATTTCTGTCCTTTAGGGGAAATAGATAAGTACTCCTGTGTGTGTTTCATTGTAGTGGTAGACTCTACAGTCTCTAGACTGTATATCAAAAAAAAAAAAAAGTTTAGAAATATTTTTAAACATCCATCCATTTATCCTTTTTCCTTACTTTCTGTATTAAATATAATTTATTAGGTTATCTACTTTTACTCTCATTTATCAGATAAAATCCATAGTTTATTTCAATATTTTTTTCAAGTGCTTGCTTAAAAGCAGTTTCAAGGTGGATATTTTATGTGTAAAATATTTATGCCTGAAAATATCTTTAGTAAACCCTCACTTTCAAATGGTGACTTAGTTTAATTAAAATTTTTGATTTAACGTTCTTTTCCTTTAACATTTTGAAAGTATTACTACATTGTTTTCTTGCCCCTGGTGTTACTTTTCGGAAATGCTGATGTCAGTTTGGTTTCCTGTGTGTGTGACCTGCAGTTCCTCTCTTGAAGATTTTGAAATTTTTTTTATCTTTCTCAGTTTATAATGTGTCTAGGTGTAGTTCCTTCTCTGTCTTGTTT
>PVHY01002600.1:83339-105235 GCA_004024945.1 Uropsilus gracilis | reverse complement strand
TCTGCAACTATTCTCTACCAGACGGGGTGCCAAAGCTTATTTCCTTTTTACATAGCCTTTGTACCCTCTGTTGAAAGGAAAAATTTTTCTCCAAATGGTTAGCCTTAGGATGAAGAGTAATTCATAAATGTAAGAGAGCAAATGTTTCCTGATAGAATAATTTATTTATTATACTAAAAAGTCTGATTCTCAGGCAAGACTTAGTATCATTATAGTTCCCTCAGCTTTCAAGAAAGAATGCTTTGTCTTTGAGTTATATTGTTTGATTTTCCTGTTCTTATTGGTAAATTAAAGCTTATCACTAGCTTAGTGATTTTTGCTTCCTCTTTAATTTTTGTTATATTTGCTTGGTTAAACTTAACATTGCTAGTTGTGATGTGCATTTTTACCAACAATAGCTGTTAGCAAATTTTCTAATAACTGAACTTTTTTAGACAGCAAACATGCATGGTGTTCAAAAAATGAGTTGTTTTTTGTCTTGAAATGAGTTGATCATACTCCTTTTACTATAACAAATGGACACATAAATCCAGGAAACTTTGCTTTTTAAATGACTTTTTTTCTTTTTTAACTGGGAAGGGGGATTAGGTAAGCTTGATAAGTGGTAGCATTTTTTTCACCTCCAGATAGATCAAGAGATTTGAGATGTAGTATTCTCCCAGTCATATGATTCGTTTCAATCCCATCTTTACTCCTAGTATCAAACGCCATTTCTAGACATCCTGATGAAGGAATTTGTATTCTTCTGTTTATATATTATGTATAGTTTTTCTTTACGATAGCCACAATGGAAAATAATATGGAGATTCCTTGACATTTTTAAAGTAAAGCTACCATGAAGACCAAAACTTCATTTTCTGGGTACTTACTGGAGAAAATAGTAAGCACTAACTCAGAATGATATATGCACCTGATTATTGCAACAGTATCTGTCATCAAACTATGGAAACAGCTTAAGTGTCATCAAGTAGGTAAATGGATAAAGAAATTGTGGTGCAATACACATGTGCACACACTGGATTATTGGTCACCCATGAAAAAGAAGGAAATCTTGCCATTTGCAACTTAAATGGTTGACTCTTGAGGGCATAATGTTATCAAGTCGGATAAAGAAAGAAATGCAGCCGGGTCATACATGTGGATTCTAAAAATAAAAGGAAAACAAAACTAAGTTCATAGATGCAGAGAAACCAGTGGTTGCCAGGTGGGAATGGGTGGAGAATGAGTAAAAAGGGCAAAGGCAGTCAGAAGGCAGAAACTTACAGGACTTATAAACTTATAGAGCTAGAATGTACAGCATGTTCACTGCAGTTAATAATACCTTACTTATTGCAAATCTGAAAGTTGCTAAGAGAGTAGATCCAAAAAGTTCTCCTTAGAAGAAAATAAAATAGCGTTTATATATTGATGATGGTGTTAACTTGGTGTGATCAGTTTGCAGAGTATGACAATAAAGTATAGAAAAGAAAAACTAAAATGGTTACAGCAATATGGAGTTTTATTATCTGTTAGGATAAAAAAATCAGTGAAAGAAATACAATATAATGATTTGATGTTAAAATTTCTATTTAAATGTAGAGAATTGTGTGACATGTCTATTATGTTTAATAATCTAAAGAAGTATAAGCTTTTGCAAGCCTTTGTTGTAACTATTTGAAGCTTAAAAATCTACAGAGGGCAGCAACTAGGAAAATAAATGTTCACTCTAGAGTAGCGAAGAAAGTAAGACTTTCCGAGACAGCCAGTGTTACAGGTAGTAATTAAGACAGTGCCAAGAAACTAATAGTTCCATAAACTTCCCGGAAAAATTAGAAATAGATCACTTTGGGAGAAGAAATTGAGGGAGCATTTTGATGCACCTAACAGTCAAGGAGCTCAAACTAGTGTTTGAGTGTTCTTGAGTATCAAATGTCCTATAGTTAAAACACTACAAAACTATAGTTATCCATGAAAATAGGAAATGATAGTAAAATATTTTTTTCAGTGAGACTACCTATTGTGGTGGTTATTTTTAAATTAAGATGATCTGGGCATGGTGGCATGCACCAGTAAGCGCCAGCTTATGGAGTGCGGCTGTGACTAGGGATCATGGTTAAAGTGCCGCCTGGGGTAACATAGCGAGGCCTAGTTCCAAAAAAATAACTGGGTGTGGTGGCGTACACCTGTAATCCCAGCTACTGGGAAGCTGAGGCTAGGGATTGCTTGAGTCTCTGGTACCCCGGGCAACATGAACCTGCGGTTCCAAGGCAAAAATAGCAAAACCTAGTATGTATAAATAAATAAAAGTAAGATGATTGCCCCACACACATGCATGCATGTTCTGTATGAATTTGGTTTAATACAAAAGGAAACACCCTGTTTTTAAATTATTCTAAGCATATCTCTAATGAGATCTGTTAATAGCAATACAAATTATCCCAAATTTAATTTGGTTTTCAAGTTTTCCTAACATAAGAACTACAGAGCTACTTATTAAAAGTATAAATTCTAGAGTCTATCTCAGACCCACTAAATCTGTATTTTAAAGAGCACTCCAGAAAATATTTATCAAGGTCTCCTGGAAACATTTATCATTTATATGCTTGATAAATTTGAGTTGAGACTGTATTTTCCTTTTTTGTATTTTTTAATTTTTATTTTTTTAATTGAGTGCACATATTTGTGTATATATATCTATATATAACATCATTGTCTACCCTGAGGTTCTCCCACCATCTTATCACTTGTGAACCATCTTAATCTCCTGTACTCTTCCCTCCCCCGATTTTACCTCTTTCCCCCCTCTTTCTCTATGCTTCAGTTCTGTTGACAGTCTCATATTTTTCTTGTCCATTTGTTTGTTTTTCTTATATCCCTCATATAAGTGAGACCATACGCTAACATTCCTTCTAGCTCCATCCACTTTGCTGTGAATGACATGTTTGTCTTTTTTGATTGATGAATAATATTCCATTATGTGCATATACCACAACTTTCTGTTCCATTTGTCTGTTTTAGGGACATTTGAGTTGTTTCCATATTTCAACTATTGTAAATAGTGCTGTAATAAACATCCGAGTATAGACGTCCTATTGAATTAGTGTTTTTGTGTCCTATGGGTGAATTCTCAGAAGTGGGATTGTTGGCTCAAATGATAGTTACATTTTCAGTAGTTTGAGTGTCCTCAACACAACTTTGCAATAGTGACTGGACCAGTTTGCATTCCTATCAGCAGTGTAAAAGTGTTCCTTTCCACATCCACACCAGCATTTGTTGTTGCCCATTCTTACTGCTGTGAGATGGTATTTCATTGTAGCTATGATTTGCATGCATTTCCCTGATTACATGCCTATTGGCCATTTGTATTTCTTCTTTCAAGAAGAGTCTTTTTAGTTCTCTCCATTTTTTGATTGGGCTTTTTGCTTTGTTTTTGTCAAGTTGTGGATCTTTGTTATCAGGCCCTTATCACTTGTATGAAATGTTAAAAATTTTCCCCATTCAGTTAGGTATCTTTTTGTTTAGGCTATTGTCTGTTTTGCTGTACAGAAGCTTTTTAGTTTGATGTAGTCTCAGTTGTTTATATTTTCCTTCATTTTTAGCATCTGTAGATGTGAGAGACTGTATTTTCTTAACTAAGTCATATGAATAAGCACTTACTAAGTACAGATTGTTCTGTAACCATTAAAAAGCTGTGAAAATATGAGTGTTTTCTTGAGAGTAGCCTGCCTGCATGCTGGGAGGAGAAATGGGAGTTGAGAATAAGTATATAGAGGGTTCGATGTAATGATGTCAGTCAACCAGAATGTTTGCCCATTTGTTACTCCCCTACAATAGGTGTGTATATCTTTTTTTGGGGGGTGGGGAAGAGAGGCGGGAATAATTCTGACTTAAGAAACATCTTTGGCGGGGCCTGGTGGCACATACCTTTATTCGCAGCTTCCCGTGCAAGACTGGGACTAGGAATTGCTTGAGTCTGCGGGTTTGAAACCCGCCTTGGGCAACATAGGAAGACCTCCCAAAAAATAGCTGGACGTGGTGGCATGTGCCTGTTGTCCCAGCTACCTGGGAAGTTGAGACGGGATTGCTTGAGTCCGTGGTACCCCAGGCAACAAAGCGAGACCCAGTCTCAAAAAAACAAAGTACCTTTGTTCTTAAAGTGTTTATGTTAAAGAAGTAAATGACATATATAATTTCTTTAGCCAGGTGATACCTAGTTTACATAAGAACTTTTCTATGCTAATGGTTCCTCTGAAGAGCAACTAGAATGTTTATAAACAGTTACTCAGAGATAGCAGTTATGTTTAAAAAAATAATATTCCTTCAGTGATCATAGTATCTTTTTTTAAAAAAATAGAATTCTGGGATTCTTTTGGCAGAGGTGGGGAGAGTGAGCAAGAAAACTTTACTGCTGTAATAGCATGGAAAAATTCTTCAATATAGTAGTGGTATACCTTTGCAGACTATCAACCCTGAAATGAGAGAGATAAATATATATTTTTTGGTTTATAAGGTACAAGAATGTCCTTATTGTAAGGGAAAAACTTTGGAAAGGCAAAATGGGAACTTTAAATGCATCTTCCTTTAGTTGAATAGTAAAGGGTATCAGTAACTTGGTTAGCTTAAATCAGAAAGTAGTCCTTAACAAAAAATAATAGCTGTGCAACCTTAGGTCAAGGAAGTGGAAGAATAAACACTAATAGCCCCCAATTCTATTTATATATAAAGGATGGAGGAAAAAGTAATATAACTAAGAGCATGTGCTTTGTGTACACAGTAATTGTAGTAGTTAACAACTTCTAACTCCAGCAATATATGAGAGTTCCGGTTTCTCTACATCCTTGTAAATACTTTGTCTTCCTTAGTCTTTATAGTATAAAGTGCCATCTCATTATTTTCTCTGATAACTTAAAAGGTTGAACGTCTTTTTATGGGTTTAATGGTCATTCATTATATATTCTTTGATGAACATTAAAAGTCATGTGTTCCTTTTGATATTGGATTATTTTTATTTTTGTTATTCTGGATATAAATCCACATAATTTTAATGCATACATTTAGGTATGTGATGAATTTTGAGGCAGTTTTTCTCTGCAATGTGAGATAAAAGTCCAAAGGTCTTATTTTGGCATATAAGTATACAGCTGTTCCCGTGCCATTTGTTGGAAGGGAAATAGATCCTCCCCCCAACCCCAGTTGCATTGATAAGCTTCTATGAAGATTAATTAGACAAATATTTATATGTCTCTCTTCCATTAATCTGTAAGTCTATTCTTAAACCTGTGAACACTCTCTTGCTTACTTTTTCTCTATGGTACGTAATGAAAGCAGGTAATTTGAGTGTATGAATTTGATTTTTTCCAAAGATTATTTGGACTTTGTAGGTTCTTAATTTACATATATTTTGTGATTATTTTATCAAATTCTATGAAAATTTGATTTTGACTAGGATTTCATTGAATTTATAGATATTCCAGGGGAGAATTGATACCAGTATAGTCTCCTTATCTATTAACATGGCATGTTTCTATATATTAAGAAACATCTCCTTTCAGTGATGTTTATATTTGTTACTATATGGTCTAGCATATGTTTTGTTATATTTGTCCCTACAAATTTAATATTCTTGATACTGTTATAAGTTGTATTTTTAAGCTATAATTTCCAATTATTTATTGCTAGAATGTAGATATAAAGTTAATTTTCATATATTGACCCCATATCCTCTGTCCTTTCTGTACTTATGAGTTCTAGTAGCTTTTTTGCAAATACCTTGCCATTTTCCCACAGACAGTTGTCTCGTCTAGAAATAAGACCTGCTTTACATCATTCTTTCCAAGGTATTTTTTCTTTTTCTTGCCATGTTGAACTAATTGGATTACCCAGTGAGTATAATTGCAAATAAAATGGTGAGGTGATTTCAGTAGATAACAGAAAGACCTTTCTGTATCCTTTCATGATTAAAAACTCAGCAGATGAGTTACTGAAATACTGTTCCTCCACAAAATAAAAGTAGCTGATAGCTAACATTCAGCAGTGAAAAATTGAAAACTTTTTCCTCAACAATCAGGAACAAGATAAGCATACCCACTTTCTCAGCTTCGTTTAGCGTATTACTGGATGCCTAATCAGAGCAACTAAGTAAGAAAAAGAAATGGTCTTTAAAACCAGAAAGGAAGAAATTGTCTTGGATTGCAAATGACATGATTTTATATATTAAACTCTCTAATAAAAACCTTGTTGAAGCAAATGCAGCAAAGTTGCCCCATACAGCTGCTTTTTGAATGTTGGTTTTGTATTGGTATGCACTAATAAGCTATCTGAAAAGTTAAGGGAAATTCCATTTCTAACAAGTATCAAAAAGAATAAATGTTTCGGAATAAATGTAACCAAGAAGATGAAAGATCTGTACACTGCAAAATATAAGACATTGATGAAAGAAATTGAGAAAGACACACACAAATGAAAAGATACCTTATGTTCTTGGTTCAGAAAAAACTAATGTTATTGAATCCACCTACCAAAGTGATCTACAGATTTAATGGGATCTCTATTAGTCCAGTGGCATTTTTCACAAAAGTAGGAAAACTCCTAAAATTTGTATGTAACCACAAAAGAACCCAAATAGCAAAGCAGCCTTGAGAAACAACAAACTGGAGGCATCCTTTTTTTTTTTCCATTTTTTATTTTCTTATTTCCTGCTATATTACAAAACTGTTTAAACCGGTATGCTGCTGACTTGAAACAAATACATAAACCACTAGAACAAAATGGAAAGCACAGAAATAAACCAACATACATGATCCCAAGACTGCAAAGGGGGGAAATGGTCTTTTCAGTAAATGATGGTGGGAAAACTGGGTATACATGAGTGACATTGAATTCTCCTCCCATATGCTAAAATTAACTAAAAATAAATTACAAGCTTAACTGTAAGACAACCACAACATAAAAGTAAAGCTCCTTGACTTTTGTCTTGATTTTGATTTCATGAATACGACAAAAGCACAGGCAACAAAAAGAAAAGAAAGAAGTGAGGCTACCTTAAATAGAAAATCTTTCGTACCGCAAAGCAACAAAATGGAAAGACAGTCTGAGAATAGGAGAAAATATTTGCAAATCATATATCTAGGGTAATATCCAAAGTATATAAGGAATTTTTTTTTTCTGAGACTAGGTCTTGCTACTTTTGCCCATGGAACCGCTCATTTTGCCCCGGGGTACCACGGACACAAGCAGTCCCCAGCCTCAGCTTCCCAGGTAGCTAGGACTACAGGCATGTGCCACCATGCCCAGCTATTTTTTTGGGACTAGGTCTCCCTGTGTTGCCCCAGGTGGAACTCAAACTGTGATCCCCAGACCCCGGCGCAACTCCATATGCTGTCGCTTATGGGCACACGCCACGGTGCCCGGCCTATATAAGGAATTCTTGCAACTCCAGCTAAAAACCACAAATCCCAATTTAAAAATGAGCAAAAGACCTGAACATTTTCCCAAAGAAGACATTAATGGCCTAAAGTATATGAAAAAGATGCTCAACATCACTTACCACCAGAGAAATGCAAATCAGAACCATAGTGAGTATCTCCTCCTAACTGTTAGAATGACTGTTACTAAAAGTCAAGGAATGAGTAGTATTAACAAGGTTGTGGAGAAAAGGGAAACCACCCTCCCTTTTGGTGATAGGTATGTAAATTGGTGCAGCCACTATAAAAAGTAGTATAGAAATTCCTCAAAAAATTTCAGCAGTCCCACTTCTGGGTATATATCCAAAGTAGTGAAATCACTATTTGATACATAATATTTATAGTGAAATAGTACCCAACCATTTAAAAAAATCCTGTCATTCAACAACATGGGTGAGCCTGAGGAACATTATGTTAAGTAATAAGCCAGAGAGAAAACATTTAAAACATTGAACTCATAAAAGCTGATAGCAGACATTGGTTCCCTGGGGGTTGGGGAATGGGGAAATGAGATGTTGATAAAGGGTATAAATTTTGTTATAAGATGAGTAAGTTCTGGGATCTAATGTACAGAATGAAGTTAATACTGTACTGTATACTTGAGATTTGTGGAGAAGATCTTGTGTTTTCAACATGTACAGGACATAACTGTATGAAATGGTGGGTGTGTTTATTAGCTAATTATGGCAAACATTTTACAGTTATGTGTATGATTGCAACTTAAATGCATGAGATTTTTGTTTTCCAGTTTTGCATCAAATCTGAGGTGGTATGAGATAGTACATCCTGTCTTCATTGTTCATCTTAGGAGAAAAAGCTGTCGGCTCCCCTTCTGTTACTAGTATACTGAGTTGTTTTTTTATTATTGTTCATAAGTATTAAATGTTATCAAAGACTTCCTGCATCTGTTGAGATCTTTTGTTGTTGTTCTTAATCTAGTAATACAGTGTCTCATCAGATGAAGTTAGCATTAAGGTCACCTTGAATTCCTGGTATAAACTACTTGGTCATGATTTTTTATCCTTATTATAGTATTTGCTAGTATTTTGCAAGGATTTCTTGTATGTGGTTATGCAGTATATATTGATTTGTAGTGTTCTTGTGAAAAGACTTACTCTGGTTTGGTGCAGTATGTTGAAGGAAGGCCTTATAAAATGTGTACCTGACTCTTCTTTTGGAGGTGAGTTTGTGTAGAATTGTTATTTCATCTTTACATGTTTCGTGGAATTCACCGTTGATGCCATTTGAACCTGGAGTTTCTTTGGTTTTTGAATGTGAACTCAATTTCTTTAATGAATATTGAGCTGTTAAGATTACGTTTTCTTCAGTGAGCTTTAGTAGTAGTGTGTTCGTTTTGAATTTTGTTTCATTGCTCTTTTCATTGTTATCAGTTATATATGCCTTCAAGACATATAAATTCTGTTCATCCTTTTATTTATATTTTTTAGATTTGAATATGTGTTTACTTTTAGTATCATGCAGCATCATTCGTCTTTGTATGGCTGTTGATCCCCTTGGGGATGCTCCCCCTTCCCCCTTCCCCTCCTCTCTGGTCACTCCGTCTCCTTTTTCTTTACTGTTTGCTAGTCCATGTTTAGCCCTTTAGTCTCTTTTTCTGGAGCAATGTCCTTTTCCTGGGTGAGGATCTGTGTTCCTGGAGTGCGGTGGACTCAGATTTCCAGTCTTAACTTGTGTGGGACAGCCAGTCTGAACTCATTTGATGTCCATAAGTACCTGTTCCCAGGTGGTCTTACCCATTCTTTTCTATGTCCCTTTTTGGTGGTGTTCCCCCTCCTTGTAGTTCTGGCCTCTGGCTTAGAGAGCCTGGTTGCTCTCCTTTGTTGATTGAAAAGTTCCTTGGCGGAGACAGATGTCAACTGATGGTTGATCCCTTAGTCATGGTTTGCCACTTAGCTGTTTGGTGGCTGCCATATTTCCATGGTCTTCCTTCCACTGTTCAGATAGGGAGTCTTGCTGGAGGCTTCCAGAAACCAGAATTCTGGCTCCTAGGCTCCAGTGACAATGATGGTGTTGGGGTAATCCTGATAAGTTGTCTCTCTAATTAGTCTCGTAGTCTTATTTATGTTCAGTGGTTCTCTCCAAGCTCTTTATGGATATTACCCTGGGCAGGTGTATGTCCAAGGCTTTTAATCTTATCAATTTTTTTTTCTGTTGGGTTATTTACAGGTTTCTTATTCCTAAGGACTGACTGGAGTGGGAGTAAACCAGAGAGGTATCCTCCTTCCCCATCCCTCCCTGGGCAGGGCATTCCCCCACCTCCCTTACAGACCAGAAATCCCCCCCCCCACCCCGTGAAGTGAGCATCAGCCTTGGGTGTTCATTTTTTTAAAGAACCAAAGTTACATTTTATTGATTTTTTTCTTTACTTTTGAGTTTGGATATGTTTTTTGTTATCTTTCTGTAATTGATTATGATTTAACTTCTTTATTGTCTGAAAAATTTTATTTCCATTCTTTTAAAGTTCATAACATTTGTTTATATATTATTTATGTTATATTTGTTTATTTTATATTATCCTCCATGTGACCTATTTTGGTGCATATTCTTTGGGCTGTGAAAAGAATATTCAAACACATTTTTCTGTCATATAGAGCCAGTTTATTCAAATTGACAGTATTTTCTTTTATATCTTTATAGATTTTCTGAGCGTGTAATTGAAAACCTACAGTTTTGAGTTTGTTTCTTCTGTCGGTTTTGTCAGTTTTTGCTTACTGTATTTTGAAGTTATGTTACATATATACATTTAGTGAATGACCCTTCTCTCAGGATCAGTGTCCTCCTTTTGCTCTGAGATCTAGTTTTTCTGATATTGTTTTTGGTTTTTGTTTTTTTTTTTTTTTTTTTTTTTTTTTTTTTTTTTTTTTTTTTTTTTTTTTTTTTTTTTTTTTTTTTTTTTTTTTTTTTTTTTTTTTTTTTTTTTTTTTTTTTTTTTTTTTTTTTTTTTTTTTTTTTTTTTTTTTTTTTTTTTTTTTTTTTTTTTTTTTTTTTTTTTTGTCTGATATAGCTACTGCAGCTTTCCTTTGATTTATGTTTTCTTGTGTATAATTTTCCATTCATTGTACATTTCCATTACATTTGGAGTAAGTTTCTTGTTAAAATATAGTTTGGTCATTCCCCTGGCCCCCTTTTTAATTGGTGTATTTAAATCACTGCATTTCAAGTAATTATGGATATGTTTGGACTAAGCCTATCATTACTGCTTTATTTGTTCCTTCTGCTTTTCATTCTTCATTTATTCCTGTGGTTTCTGTTGTTTACTTGTACATTTAAAAAATATTTTAATATAATTTACTTAGTGTGGTTTTGGTCATTTAGTTTATCTAATGGTTACTCTAATGATTACTCTGTGTGTGGAAGGAGGGTAGTGTGGTACTTTTGAAGAAATTTGTCTTTGTATAAAGTTCGTAATATTCCTTTATTGTTTGTATGTATGTATGTATGTATCTGTCTATCTATATCTAATCTATCTTGGGTCCAGAACCTAAGTATGTATGAATAAGTATTATGAATGCTAAATATTTGTTGTTACATTTTTTTGAAACCTAAATGAATTTTTACTATGTTAATGCTGAAATCATTAGTTTTTTTGAATTTATACACTATCAGTATAATTTTACTGCCAGGTACAATTGTTGCAAAAAAGTACTCATGATATGCTCATTCATCAGTAACTTGGTTGCCTGATTTACAGGAGATGATATTTTATCCTTATAGAATCACTTGGACTAATTAATACATGTTGATATAATGTAGTTCAGTTTTGCTCTTGGGTCAGAATTTTTCTATTTATATATGACTTGTAACTTTAACTCTGTAAACATTATACAGAGCTAGCTTTGAGGACAGCATAGTATTTAAATGGTTATATTTATATGGTAATAGTTCAAACAATTGCACAACCGTAAGGTAAACTCTGTAATGTGTGTATGTAATGTTAAAAGGTTTCTTTATTTCCCTCAATGGTGTTTTCTCCTATATAGCATGAAAGATTTGAATTATTTGAACTTCTGACATGTTTCTTTGTGGTGAAATATAATCTAATTTGACTTTATCCAGATTAATTTAATTCAGCTTTGGTGGTTTACAAATTAAATCTATTTTGGCTTTGTTTCTACCAAAAATAGGTCTTAAAGCATCTTAAAATATCTGGGAAAAAATGGGTTTATTATTCTGTTTAAGTTGTGTGAGTTTTAATAATTCACAGATAACTAGAATGACAGATTTTTATATGCATGATACTAATGTATTGGAAATTCATAGCATGAAAAGATTAAAATTAAATTCTTCAGTCATTCTGCTTGTTGCCTTGGAAGTCTTTCTCCCCTTGGTCAGAATCCTCAGTCACCAGTGTTGTGCAGTTGTGCGATTTTAGTAATACTGTATATCTACATTGTGTGGTGAAGTAGCTACTTAAATTTTAGTGGATAATAGGTTATTACCCACTACAGAAAGTTGAAGGAACTTAATGGGCAGAAAACAATACATGAAGTGATACAGTATAAATATTCAACCACTGAACAGGTTGATAAAAGTACCTGAAGTTGTCTGGGAGTTCAGTGGAAAAAAAATTAGCCACTCCAGGAATGTTAGGTAGAAAAGGTTTAATTAAGTTAATTTAAAAAAGAATTAGATGTTGTAAAATTACTAACCAAACCCATTAGGTTCTTGATTGGGTTTTTGGAAATAACATTCTGATCAATATAAAACTAGCAGGGAATCTGTTAGGAGTGCCTACCTCTGGAACCATGCTGCAATAAGAAACGCTTTGCCAGTGCTTCCACTTGAACTATATCTGGATACAGAAAACTGAATGTTAGTAGTCAAGAGAAAGTAAGGAGAACTATACAAGTAGTTCTCTTTTCAGTGATGAACTGAGTGAGCTTGAACAAAGATACTTAAGCCCCAAATCTACTTATTCTTGTTTTGGAGTTGCTAGTCAAGATATTTTATATCAATGGAGTTATATGATGTGGTATTATGTGATGGTTTGTCATCATCATCAAAGGATAATTTGTTTCAATTTGTTAAATGAAAATTTATCTTGGGGTAGAATAAGCTCTCTGAGAAATTGTCACATTTATAGAGACAATGAGAAAACAAAATTGCCCTGATTATGGTTCATAAACTTTCAGTAAAACTGTATTGTTTATGAATACAAATAACCCTTACATATCTATTCTTTCCAGATCCAGGATGAGAAGACTGATAAAAGAAGCTAGCTGAACAGCTGTAAGATGCCCAAATCTGGGTTCACAAAACCAGTTCAGAGTGAAAATTCTGACAGTGACAACAATATGGTAGAAAAGCCATATGGAAGAAAGGTATATAATTCATACTAATTTTTTTTTTTTACTTTTGGAACTGGGATAAAGACTCCCATTTTAGCATTTTTAATAACTATGAAATAAAAAGCGGTATGAATAGATAAATAAAACCATTTATCTAAGCCCTTTAGAAATTAATTGGATTCTTGGGCATGAAATTGTTTTTCATTTCCTAAGATTAATATAGTTAACTAATATCATATAGTTATTTAAGAGCTAATCACTCAGAGTGGGGGAAAAAATCCAAAAACTCACAGTCATCTGGCATTTCTTCCCCTCCTCTCAGCCTCTGATAGCAGAATAAGCATACACAGTAGCTGTTCTGTTTTCCATATGTGTAACTTTGAATAAATTTACGTCTCCAAACTCAGTGCCTACCACCATAATGCAGGACAATAGTGACTTATAGAATTGTTGTGAGCATGAAATGATTTGTTTCATGCTTTACACAGTACCTGGTACATACCTTGACAAATGTCAACAATTTTTGGAAATTATTAGTTGTTGTCAATGACCTGTGATTGTTTTCACATATATCTGTCCTTCTTCATCCTATTTAGTTTCAACCCTAAAAGCCTTTATTTAGATTTCTGAAGTAGTCTCCTAACTAGCCCTAGTCTCTCTCTTAGTTACTTTTACACATTATCTTTTAATTCATTTTTCTTTTGATTTTCCTTTTAAATCATTTATCCCCAAACTATTTTCTGAAATGTTTATAGTTTTCAGAACTGAAACATCTGAAATATTTATAGTTTTTTGCTACGATGAATAAAGCTGCTTCGAACATTTGTGTATAAATATTTTTAAGTTCTAATGAGCTAAAATTTTTATATAGTGAAACTAACCAGTTTAGTGTACAAGTGACTGTATGTTTATAAAGTTGTGCAACCATCATCACAGTTCAGTTTAGTTCATTTCCATCATAGCTAAAAGATCTTCCTGTTCATATTTTTAGTCAACCTATACCTACATGCAATTCCAAATCTGTTTTCAAAATTAGGAAGTACAACTGTTCAAACTGTTCTTTTCAAAGTTGTCTTCACTGTTGCTAAATTATTTGTATTTTATTCTTTTGATGCTATCAGCTTTAGAAGATTTTCAACTGAAACCATTTGTACTAATCAGTGGTCCCTTGCTTTTTCATCCCCTAAAGACTTTGAGAAAGCCCCAAATCTACTTATTCTTGTTTTGGATTTGCTAGTCAAGATATTTTATATCAATGGAGCTATATGATGTAGTATTATGTGATGGTTTGTCATCATCATCAAAGGATACAGAATCTTAGTTGACTTTTTTTTTCCTTTGCTAGATTGAGTGTCATCCTACTTCTTTGTTGCTTTAGATGTTTCTGATGAGCAGTCTCTTTTAATTGCTGTTTGTTTTCATTGCTGCTCTCAAAATTTGTTTTGTTTATTTTATTTA
The DNA here is from genome assembly GCA_004024945.1 of Uropsilus gracilis. NCBI lineage: Eukaryota > Metazoa > Chordata > Mammalia > Eulipotyphla > Talpidae > Uropsilus > Uropsilus gracilis. The sequence goes on along the minus strand of PVHY01002600.1, from coordinate 91,026 downwards.
GGACCTACTGGAATTTATCCTGCCTGGAGTTCATTTCTTAGATATGTAAAGGAATGGTTTCATAAAATTTAGGATGTTTTAATTTTCTCATTTTTCTTTTTTTCATCTCATATTTTGAGCAAATTTAATACATTTTTCAACTACTCTTTTTCAAACCCATTATTTCCATTTGACTCTTTCCTTAAGTTTTCATTGTTGATAATCTATTGGTAAGTCATTATTAGGAATTAAACAGTGTTTACTCTAAATGTCAGTGATCTAAACTCAGCAATCAAAAGATGTAGAGTTGCAGGCTGGATCTGGTTTTGTTGTTTTTTTTTTTTAATCTGATATCTAAGGATAAGCATAGATTGAAGGTACAGGGCTGGGAACAACACTACAAGTAAATGGTCCCCACAAAAATGCAGGGGTCACCATTCTTATATTAGACAAAGCAGTAACGCTAAAAAAAGTGACAAAAGATAAAGAAGGTCATTACCTAGTGATTAAGGAGTCAGTCCACCAGAAAGATGTAACAATTAACAACGTATATTCACCTAACAAGGGAATACCAAAATTCATAGGACAACTACTAGCAGAACTGAAAACAAATATTGGACCTAGTAGATATCTATAAGACACTGCACCCCCAAGGAAGTGATATACTTTCTTCTCAAATGCACATGGATCAGTCTCTAAAATTGACCATATGTTAGCCCACAAGGCAAACCTGAATAAATACACAAAGATTAAAATCATACCAACCTTTTTCTCTGATCATAAAGGCATCAAACTAGAAATCAGCAATGAAAAAAATGAGACTATACACTATGTGGAGACTGAACAACAGGCTTTTGGAAGACTACTGGGTAAAAGAGGAAATCAAAGAAGAAATTAAAACATACATGGAGACAAGTGACAAAGATGACACAATATTCCAAAATGTCTGGGACTCAGCGAAAGTAACATTAAGAGGAAAGTTAGTACCAATACAGACCCAAATAAAGAGGATTGAAACAACCCAAAGAAATAATCTAATCTCCCAACTCGAGGACCTAGAAAAAGAGCAACAAAAATATCCAAAACCCAGCAGAAGACAAAAAGTAATAAAAATAAAAGCAGAAGTAAATGAAATAGAAACCAAAAAGACCATCAAGAAGATAAACAAAACCAAAAGCTGGTTCTTCAAAAAAATATTTAAAATTCATAAACACCTAGCAAGGCTCACAAAGAAAAGAAGAGAGAAAACTCAAACAGGATTGTAAATGAAAAGGGAGATATTACAACAGACACAGCAGAAATCCAAAAAATAATTAAGAGACTACTACGAACATCTCTATGCAAACAAATACAACAACCTGGAAGAGATGGGCAAATTCCTTGAATGATACAGCCATCCAAAATTAAACAAATAAGAAATAGAGAACTTAAATAGGTCAATCACAAGCAGTGAAATTGAGGCAGTCGTCAAGCAAGAGCTCTGAAAACAAGAGCCCAGGTCCAGATGGTTTCACAAATGAAGTCTGCCAGATATTCAAAGAGGAAACAACATCTGTATTAATGAAACTCTTCTCAAAAATTGAGAAAGAAGGAAAACTACCAAATACATTCTATAAAGCAAGCATTACACTAATTCCAAAACCAGAGATAGCGCAAAAAAAAGAAAACTATAGACCAATAGTCTCCCTAATCGACACAGACACAAAAATGATGAACTAAATCCTGGCAAATTGAATCCAACAATGCATAAATAGGATTATCCACCATGACCAAGTGGGATTCATACCAGGGGCACAGGAATGGTTCAACATCCAAAAATCAGTTGACATAATTCATCACATAACAAAGAGAAAAATAAAAACTATATGATCATATCATGGATGCGGAAAAAGCATTCAATAAAGTTCAGCATCCATTCATGATGAAAGCCCTAGAAAATATTGGAATAAAAGGAACATACCTCAACACAATAAAAGCCATTTATGATAAATCCACAGCAGATATCATCTCAACAGGGAAAAACTGAAATCATTTCAATTAAGATCTGGAACCAGGCATAGATGACCACTCTCACCACTCCTTTACAATATAGAACTAGAAGTCCTACCTAGGGCAGTAAAGCAAGAGAAAGACATAAAAGGAATTCGATTAGGGAAAGAAGAAATAAATCTTCATTATATGCAGATGATATGATATACCATGTAGAGAATAAAAAAAATTCTACAGAAAAGCTAATTGAAATAATAAATTCAATAAGGTAGCTGGATACAAAAATCAATAGCATTCATATATGCAAAGAATCAATCAGAAGAAGAAATTTTTTAAAAAGCTTCATTTACCATCACACCAAAATAATTAAATACTTGGGAATAAACCTAACAAAAGTCATGAAAGATCTATACGAAAAAAACTGTAAAACATTCTTAAAAGAAATAGAAGATGTTATAAAATGGAAAAACATTCCCTGTTCATAGATTGGAAGAAACAACGTTATCAAAATGGTCATGCTACCAAAGGCAATCTACAATTTCCGTGCAATTCCAATGAAGATCCCAATGACATACTTTAAAGAGATCAAACAAAAATTACTGAAATTCATATGGAACAAGAAAAGACCCCAAATAGCCAAAACCCTCTTGACAAACAGAAGAGAGAATGGAAGTATTACAATCCCAGACTTCAAACTATACTACAAAGCCTGATAATTAAAACAGCATGGTACTGGTACAAAAACAGACCAATGGATCTGAATCGAGTGCCAGAAATAAAACCACACATATATGATCAGCTAATCCTTGACAAAGGGGCAAAAAACATACTGTGGAACAAGAACAACCTCTTCATTAAATGGTACTGGGAAAATTGGACCACAACATGCAAAAAATAAACCAAGACAGTACCTTCACACCTTGTACAAAAGTCAACCCAAAATGGATAAAAGGCTTGAATGTGAGACCTGAAACTATTAAATACATAGAGGAAAACCTGGACAAAACCCTGCATGAATTTAACTTCAGAAATCCATTTCTGGAAACATCTATAGCTGGCAAAAAAAAAAAAAAAAAAAAAGGTAATCAGCTGGGACTACATCAAACTAAAAAGGTTCTGCACAACAGAAGAGACAATAAACAAAACAGAAAGAAACCCAGTTGACAGAAAATTTTTGCCATCCATACAAGTGATAAGGGTCTGATAAAAAGGATACACAAAGGATACACAAAGAACTCACACAACTCAGCAAAAACAAGGCAAAAAGCCCAGTCAAAAAATGGGGAGAACTAAAAATACACTTCTCCAAAGAGGAAATACAGATGGCCAATAGGTATATGAGAGAATGTGCCACATCACTAATAATCAGGGAAATGCAAATCAAAACCACACTACATTACCATCTTACACCAGTAAGAATGGCCCATGTGAAATAAAAAAGGGCAACAAGTGTTGGCACAGATGTGGAGAAAAAGGAACACTCTTACACTGCTGGTGGGAGTGCAAACTGGTCCAGCCACTATGGAAGACTGTGTGGAGAACCCTCAAACAACTGAAAGTGGAATTGCCATTTGACCCAGCAATCCCACTACTGGGAATCTACCCAAAGGACATGAAAACACTAGTTAAAAAGGATACCTGTGCACATGTTTATTGCAGCATTGTTTGCAGTTGCCAAGATATGGAAACAACCCAAACTCCCCAAAACTGAATGGTTGAAAAAAATGTGGTATATTTACACATGGAATATTACTCGTCAATAAAAGAAGACAAACATGTCATTTGCAGCAACATGGATGGAACTAGTCGGAATCATATTAGCAGAAATAAACCAGAAAGAAAAAGAGAAATATGGGATGGTCTCACTTATATGAAAGAGATAGGAAAAAGCAAGTGCATAAGAAAAATTAAAAACTGCCAACAGAGCTGAACTATGGGGGGCGGGGAGTGGGGGCAGGAGCTAGGGAGAAAATGGGAGGCTGAAGGTGTAGAGGAATAAGATGGTTGACAGGTTTTGGGGAAGTGGGTGAACCTCAGGGTAGACAATGATGTAATATATATATATACACACACACACACGTGTGTGTGTGTGTGTGTGTATAAATCAAATACGACTACTCAACTACAGAATTCACCACCACCACCAAATTCTGTCAAGAAGTATACTAGTAGAAACACTCATTGTTCCTGGGAATGAATGTAAAAAGGTACACTTGCTTTGAAAATAAATAAATAAATAATAAAATAAAATATGGGATTAAATGACATTCTAGTTTACTATCTTACTCTTAGAAGTTTGAATTGAGTTTGAATTTTAAAAAGAGTAGTGTGTGCTAAGGGAATTTATAGATACAAAAAGTTTCTAAGCCGGGCATGGTGGCACATGCCTGTAAGCTTCAGCTTATGAAGGTGCTGTGTCTAGGGATTGCAGTTTGAGTCCCACTTGGGGCAACATAGTGAGACCTAGCCCCAAAAAATAGCTGGGTGTGGTGGTGCAAGCCTGTAATCCCAGCTACCTGGGAAACTGAGGCTAGGGATTGCTTGAGTCTGTTGGTACCCTGGCAGTGTGAGCCTGTGGTCCCATGGGCAAAAATAGTGAGACCTAGCCTCAGGGAAAAAAAAATAGTTTCTGTGTTAGACTGTTATAATAAAGTGCTCTATACACCAAATATTAGTCATTAAAAAAAAACTGTTTAATACTTCATGCATTATTGTTTATAATAACTGCTTTACAGTGTTTATTAAATCTAATATCTGAGCCCATTTTTCTTTTCTGTATGTCTTAATTTTTATTGATAATAGGACAATTTAGGTCAACAAAAGCCTTGCTTTGTAGAGTTGCTTGTGTTTTTGCATAGAATAGTTAATCATTGATTCATCAAAAGTTATGTTCAAACTTCATAAATTTTCCACTTTTTGTTGATGTTGGGTATTGGGGCAGGCACTAAATGTTCAGTTTTCAATTATGCCTTGGCATCTACTACTAACTTAGGTCTTCCCTTTGCTTCTGTGCAGTCTCCTAATTCAGTTAGGGCTTTGTCAGGTATAGATCCTCTTACATCTCCGCTTTAAGTACATGTTATCTCCCAGCCATGAAGACTATTTAGAGAGCTTTGCCCTTCTCTGGTCTCCCCTAATTGACATAGCTTCTCTGTCAACCAGAAATGTAAAGTCATGTTATCTGCCCCCTACCACTACCATGACTCTTTTGTTTCTGCAGTCTTTTAAACGTTTGACCTAGCTACCAATTGCTGTTTACTTACAGCAGGATTACAACTTTAGACTAATAATACTGTTTTTTGTCCCCCTCTGCTTGTCTTCTACCCTAATTTTACCTGCAGGGGGGAGTGGGTTTTGGCTTTCTACACTAAGCCAAGTCAACCAGCAAAGGTGCTGGGTTTCATTGCCAGTTGTGCTCTATTAACACTTCATAGAGTCTAAGCACTGGCCAGGGAATGATAGCAATCCCAAGTAGGAATGCCATAGGTACTCCCTGTTATTATTCATTATTCTTTTCATGAGGAAAATGTGTCACTTTGTTGTTTGCTTTGATTAATTATTTCAGCCATGAAGTGGTTGCTTTTGAAATTTCTGTTCAGATTTATAGGTGTACTGAGGAGAAAAGTTGTCAGTATCTTCATTTTACCATAGCTATTTCCCTAAAAGCATTTTAATATGCCAGATATGACAGGTTTGAGTGTTACTTAAAAGTACAAGCAAAAGAAAATAGACCCTGGCTGTTCAGATAGAAGTAAGCAGATCTAAAAGATGTGAAATAGTTTAAATTTCTTTCTATATGTAGAAAAAGAAGTGTGGGTCATTCTGATGTTAATTGAACTATTCCCTGAGAGGGAGTTGAGAAAAAGAACTGGGTGTTTTGAGAAGGATATTTGGTTTGTACATTTGAATTGAGTTGACTGTTTGGATATCCATTCTAGAGGATGTATTAGGTATGAGCAGACAGATGTGATTATACTGCTCAAAACAGAAGTCTACGTTAGAAATAAATATATGAAAGTTTGTGGAAAAGCAAACTGTAATTATGGAGATGTCACCCAAAGAGAGAATATCAGCTGGGCAAAGCTGAAAGAGAGGAATTCAAATATTTCCAGACTTCCAAGATAGGAAGTCTTTTCCTATCTTGGAAGTATAAGAAGAGAAAGTATAAGGGAAGTATAAGAAGAGAAAGTATAAGGGAAAGTATAAGAAGAGGTTACATAGAAAAGAGGAACTATGTAAAATGCCACAAGATTAGTAAATGAGTCCTTTGAATTTTTTTCAGTATCTTAAAATGACATTTGTAAAAGTAATTTTACTAGAGTAGTGGGAACAGAATACAGTGTTAGACTTAGGAAGAGAATTAGAGTTGTTATTTCGAAATGTTATAATAGCAAGGTTGCATTTGCAAAACTATATCTGAGCTGCTTTATATCAATTTTGGGGTTTCCATTTTTAAAGTTAAACTTCCTGAAGCTTTTTCCCCCCCAGGCTCTTAATATCATTTGAAAACTGTCACTAACTATATGGTAGTGCCTGAATATTGCCTTCATAAAAAAGTGTGGTTGCCTAAAAGTAGCTACAAGAACAAAAAGCAAATGCTTTTCACTAACAGACCTTTATTAAAAACTTTGCTTAGGTGAGTTAATAACTCTGTTATTTGCTATATTTATAATAAGTAAGAATAAATATAAGCTATTAGATGCCTCATTAACTTCTTACTTAAAAAGGATATATTTAACTATTTTTATTTAATCATACATTTGATATATGGCTCTAATTAATCATACATTTTCAGGATACATACGTGTTTGTGTAAGGGTCAAAATTTTTTCTGAGATAATAGGCTTGGTGCTGCTGTCATGTTTGGGGATTTGAGCAGCCTGACATTAAAAACTATTATTAGAAATAATTTTTTTTTTTCAGCAACATGGATAGAGTCAGAAGGATTGCTAGCAGAAATATTCCAGAAAGAAAAAGAGAAATACCAGATGGGCTCACTTACATGTGGGGTATAAGGAAAACAAACAAAGAAACAAGAAAAAGTTAGAACTAACAAACTGATAGCAGAACTAAAGCATAAAGCAACAGAAAGAAGGAGGGTGGAATCGGGAGGAATCAACACAAAAGATTAAGATGACAATTCACAGGTGACAAGATGGTGTGAGAAGCTTGGGGTAGATAGCGGTGTAAAAAATTATCTATGTGCAATCAAAAACCGTGTGTTCATCACTCTTCAACTATTTTAACCTTACGTTGGTAATCTGGGGTTTATTTATCCTTTGGCTTTAATTTAGAAATTCCTCCATTGCAGTATTTAGCTATTTATAATTTGTAAAACAAATATTTCATCAGGTCTCCTATAGTAATCTGTAACTTAGGTTAAATTCATAAACTGAGAAAGATTGGTTGTTAGTCATGTTTACCTTCTAAATAGTTCTGCCCTATCCTTATCATGAGTGTAGTTCAGAGCTTCAGTAGCTCCAATCCAGGAGATACAGTGATTGTCTTAATTACACATGATTTTAATATATTTTTAAGATATAAAATTTGATTTGACAATTTAGGATTTTTGCTTTTATGTTCATGAACAACGTAGTTTATAATTTTAATCTTGTACTCTTTTTTTTTTTTGCTATGTTTAGACCTATAAAATTGTAGTAGCATGTAAACTTTTTTTCTATGCTCTTGTTTTTTTGGTTTTTTTTTTTGTTTTTTTTTT